>SNQJ01S0034226.1:103331-154059 GCA_010110895.2 Picea sitchensis | reverse complement strand
ATGATGAAAGCTGGTTATGGCATAGGAGACTTGGACATCTAAACTTTGACCACTTAATCAAACTCAAAAACCTCGAGCCAGTAAAATATCTTCCGAGAATTTCAAAGCCCCAAGATTCAATGTGTAAACCCTATCAAGTAGGGAAGCAAAACATGACACAGTTTAAGTCCAAGATCTTTACTTCAACATAGAAACCACTCCAACTAGTTCATATGGATTTATGTGGACCATCAAGATAGGAAGGCACAGGGAAAGAAAACTACTTCATGTTGATTATCGATGATTACTCCAGACTTAATTGGGTTGCCTTTCTCAAAGAAAAAGCTGAAGCATTTGAGAAGTTTAAAATATTCAAGGATTTAACTGAGACTCAAACAGGGAATAGGTTAAAGGCAGTAAGATCAGACCGGGGAGGAGATTTTATGTTAAGAGACTTCAAGGAATTCTGCGATGAGCATGGGATTAAGAGAGAATACAGAATCCCAAGAACTCCACAACAAAATGGAGTAGTTGAAACGCAAAACAGAACAGTGCAGGAAATGGCCAGGTCAATGATGAATGAGAAGAACATTGGTCAAACCTACTGGGTAGAATAAATACACACAACAGTCCATGTGCTTAACAAAGCCCACCTCAGACCACAAAGTGACAAGACACCTTATGAATTATGGTTTGGAAGACCTGCCTCAATCAAACACTTCAGAGTCTTTGGGAGTAAATGCTACATAATGAATAATGATGAGAACCTCGACAAATATGATGAAAGGGAGGATGAAGATATTTTCTTAGGGTATGCTACAAACAGTAAAGGATACAGATGCTATAATAAGAGGCTGCATAAAATGGTTGACTGTATTGATGTAAAAATTGATGAAGGAATCCTAGCAAGAGAGGTGTACAAAAGGATACTGTGACACATAATAAGAGGCTCTATAAAATGGTTGACCAGATTGGATGTAAAATTGATGAAGGAATCCCAAAGAAGAGAGAGGTAACACAAAGGATGAGTCTTCATACATTACTAAATGCTAAAGCTGAAGTTGAATAGGTCCAAGAATTATAAAACAAAGACTCTAAATCATATGAATACTTAGACACTCGCATGCACTCTCAAATCAATTAATCCATAAATTCAATCATTCAAAAAGAATCACCCCACAAGTCGGAGCACTGGGAAAAGACAAGGTGTACAAAACCGTAAGAAGCATCAAAAACACCGAATATCTCATATAGCATCATATCCATGATGGAACCTAAGAATTTTAATGAAGCCAACAAGGATGACCAATCGGTTAAAGAAATGAATGAAGAACTTGATCAGATTATTGAGAAAAAACACACGGGAGATGGTTCAAAATAACTGGCGTAAAACGCTATCAATTCAAATGGATATTTAAGAATAAGTTGAATGAGCAAGGACAAGCTATCAGAAACAAAGCGAGGTTAGTCTGTAAAGGCTATGCTCGATAGAAGGACTAGATTCTGATGAAACATTTGGCGCTCGTAGTAAGATTGGAAGCTATAAGAATGTTTCTTCCTATAATTTTCATAAAAGGTTTAAAGTCTACCAAATGGATGTCAAGTCACCTTTCTCAATGGAGATTTAAGTGAATAATTCTATATGGAAGTCTCGGTTTTCAACCGATAACTCTAACTTATATGCAAGTCAAGAAAGCTTTATATGGTTTTAAAACAAGCCCCTCGAGCCATGTATCACAGATTAGATACATATCTCAAAGACAAGGGTCTAAGAGAGGAACAACCGACATCAACTTATATTAAAATAGAGGATAATGATTTGCTCATCACACTGTAGATGACATCATCTTTGGATGGTATAAGATTCACCGGTAAATGGCCGCTCCAACTACGGAGTTCAAATCGAACAAGTTCACGATAGGAGAAACCGCCATTTTTCTCGGCATGCACCACTTATAATGAAGGGACGTTCATTTCTGAAAACATCCAAGAAACGCCCAAAAGGCTCCAAACGGAATATCTAAACCGGTGGGTACACCTAAGGAAACCGATGTAAATTAAGAAAGGATGATGATCACCTGATAATGCTGATCAAAGCTCATATCGATCAATATAGGAACTCTGCTGTACATCACAACATCTCGCCTCGCCGCGAATGCATGTTGTAGGAATGGTAGGATGATATCGTGCCTTACCCAAACAGAAATACTGAAGGTCAGCCAAAAGGATATTCGTGTATTTAAAAGAAATAATGACTTATGGTCTGCGGTATCCCAAAAAATCAGAATTTTTAGTTAACTGCCTACTCAGAGGTAGATTGGGCAAACTGTGTCGATGGAGAGAAAACACTGGTGGAGGAGCATTCTTCCTGGTGATTCTTTAGTAGTACGGCTTAGTAAAGCTTAGCATCCACTTCCTTATCAACCACGAGGCGTAGTACATTGATGTTGCTACCTGCACTCAAGTATTATGGATGATTCAGACACTTGAGGACTTAGAGGTAACACACCGCATCATCCCACCATTGTGATAACACTAGTGCCATGAGTGTGTCTAAAAACTCGCTCTTCCACCTTAAGACTAAGCATATTCCCATAAAATATCGGAGAGAGAAATTCACCAATCAAATTGTTTAGGTCCATTACATTCCCAATTGGCCAGTAACAAATGCGCATCTTTACTAAACCCCTAGCCAAGACACCTTTGAATATCTCAAGCCGGTGTCATTTCATCTCACACCTAAAAGAGTCCATCTTGTTAGGGGAGTTTTTTATTGTTTTGAATATCTAATCCCTCCTAAAAATTACTGCATCAACTCGTGAGATACCCTCTCGACATTGATGTCAAAGGGAGAAAAGAATTGGTGTTTAGTTGCCATCAATGACAAGTGGGGAGATTATACATGTTTTACATGCACATATGCCATTGATGGCAAGCACAACAGTAATGATGGCTTGAGAAACATGTTACGATCAAAGAATTCCAGTTGATAATGGGGAGGAGCTTAATAACAATGATTGCTGGTTCAACAACTGTAATTCCTCATTTATCGCCGACCAATATAGACAAGATACGCGTGATATGGAGGATACATCTCTAGCCGCTAGATCTATTAGGCCAACCAATGCTGGATCCAGAGAGCCCCGCGACGCCTTTTAAAGTGCTAGGAGAAGTGGGGTTACAAAATCCCGAAAGAAGGAGGTTCGTCCATCGTCGAGGAGGATATGTGGCGAGCGATTAGAATTTTGTTGATTGAAGGGTCAAAGGAAGGAGGTGTTGTAACCTCTTGAACTCATGATATGTGATATCGCAAAATAATCTCAACCGCTAGATCGAGGCCAAATATGGACCACTGATCGAAGTTCGAAGGCTCATGGAGTTGCAAAGTCTTGATAAAATCTGACCGTTGATCCAAGAGGGATGCATGGCGTATTATAAGAGCATGTCAAACACTCCATTTTGACGTTTCGCGACTCGAGTTGAGATGTCACATCATTAACCACGGAATCTCAAATTGGCGATATGAAAATTGTGACTTAATCCGAGCCATCAGATCAAAGGTTTTGATCTGGACCATTGATCCCAACCCATTTCAAAGTTTCAAAATCGAGAGAGGCGAAGTTAGAGACTCTCAACATCAAAAGTCCCAAAGTGCCGAAATGAACTCAAACAAAGTCAGGCAAACCACGGCCACTAAGAACATGGTACGTCCGTTGTTCTACGTCAAGCCGGTTCAACATTTCGTGCACATGTAAGTCAAGTGAATCGAGTGACATGTGGCAGTTATTCGACACTTGTCAATCCACATGTGACATCAACAGATTTACATCACTTTGAGTTTCAAATCGAGAGATGGAGATGTCAAAGAACTCTTACAATAGGATTCTCGTCACAACCCTCAAATCACGATATGCGAAATCATGAAGACATCGGGGATCACCGGAATCACTTAGAGGTGGACCGTTGATCCAAATCCACCGAGCTTCGGATATTGGGACATGGAGCATCAAGAGACTCTACCATAGGAGGTCGAAATCCCAAAATGCCGAAATGCAAAACACGTTATGGCTAACTGGTCGCAGCCCATTGGTCACACCCATGAAGATGAAGGAAGGAGTTAGTTCAGATAGGCTCCATTTCAGAGTTTCGATCGGGTACATGGAGCATATAATGAAATCACACACCTGGATCCCAAATGCCCAAGTGCAATGGAGAAGTAAACGCAGTTTCTATGAATTCAACCAACCCAGATAAAGAAGCCGGTTCAAAGATCTAGGATACTTTTGCACCTCACATGGAATCAAAGTAGAAACCATTGATGGTTTCTGCAAGAGGACTTGAAGAGACTTCTGGGTGATTATCATAGGAGATGAAGAGTCTCTAAGTTTCGTCCAGTAAAGTAAGACGACTTTTAGGGGGATGGATAGATGGATGAGCATTGAAGTCCAGAACCCAAAATAGAAGGTATTGGGTTCGAATCGCAGTGGTGGTATAGGCACAAGGAGAGTCTCAACTACCGAGAGCTGAGGGAATCTCAGAGAATACCCAATGATGCCAGAAAACGGTGGGGAACCACTAGAGAAAGCTCTAAGACAAGGACATCGTGAAAATGCACCCTGTAGGGAAGATCGCTGGGGGAGTGAGCATGTATGGAAACATTGCATGCACAAGGAACATAGGGACTATAAGAATGTGGAACAAAGAAGAGATTGGGTTGTTGTTGTCACTGTGGAGGAGAATTGAGGTGTGTACAAGGAGGCATAACGCAGGAGAAGAAATGCATAGTTGAGGAATGGTGCATTGAAGGATATGGAACATAGCATAAAAGGTCGAAGAACAGATAGTGATAGAGGTGTAGAAGACACTAATGCAAGATAGGGTAGGAGTAGGAAGTGTAACAGTAACAATGATGTATCGGTAAGCCATTGAATAATTTTATATCATTGCAATAAGTTTTAGTAACAAAGAACTTATAATTCAGGGAGGTTGGACGGTGCTAGAGGACTCAGATCCTCAGAGGTTCAAGCTGGTGCTTGAACACAGGGAGTTGGTGCTTCTTCTAGTTGCTAGAGAAACCGTGGAGTTGGTGCTTCCTTCTAGTAATGGGTGCTAGGAGAAAACAGAGTTGGTGTTTCGAAGTTGCATCTGTAAAAAACAGGGGTTGTAGTCTCACAATGAGTTGGTGCTCATATGTATGATAATGTAAGAATGTAGATAATACTTATCATATAAAGAAAAAGAGTTTTTTTACCCCTGTATGGGTTTCCCTCATGAATTATCTATCTCTATCTTCTCATATATGTGACTAATCTTGAATGTGCCATTGTTCATTTCCATTATTCCTAATTTCTCTCACTGAGTGCCTCCAAATATTTCAAAAGCAGCATAATTGTTTAAGCACGAATAACTCCATTCACCCCCTACCATCCAACAAGAGATAGCGTTCATGTGGTGATATTCCCTACCCATTACCTTCACTAGTGTTTGTGGAGGTGAATGAGGGAACTGTTTAAATCCCACCATCAAACCCAATTCCTAAAAAGAGGTGAGGCTCGATCAAGAGAGAGCATCAGACGATGCTTGTCTTGTTGTATTGGTAGGAAAAGACCGAGCCAAAGGTTGTGAGCTTTCCTCTTTTGGAGATGTGAGGATCCATGTTGATAGGTGGGAGTAGGGAGCCCAAAAACTAAGTTGAATGTATCGGTTTTCCTCGGGCTCATTGCTATCAAAGGGGGATCCATGACCATAGATGGGAGTAGGGATCCCAACAAATAAGAGAGTAGAGAGTAGGGTCTCTCCCTGTCATCAAAGGTGATGATCCATGCCATCTGTTCAACTAGCTTTAGACTTAGAGAGTTGGTGAATGGATGTATCTTCGAAACACCATTCAGGGAATAGTGAGGGATAGTGTGGAATCCTACTGAAATATAATTGGGAGGGCCCTCGTCATATTAACAGTAGTTCTTTTAGATGTACCATGAACCCCGGAGGAGTTTTTGAATGGTATATTTCATAAAGTGTGACCCCTAGTCGCTCATCAACACCCTTGGATAGTAGAATAGTGATGACGCTTCTAAAAAATTATGCATGTCATCATTTTTTTTATACAATCATTTACCGATGCAACTTTGACCCATCTATTGAGGTATTCATTCGATGTAATAATGCAATGCACCTCTGTGTGACACATGGGGGGGTTTATGGGACCCACAAAATATATTTCCCATTTTGAATGGTTTCAGCACAATCAAGAAATAAAGGAAGTTCATCTCTCCTGCAGGTCTTTATAATATGTTGACATAAGTCACAACATTTGTAGTATTCCTTGGCATGTGCAAAGAGTGAGGGCCACCAAAACCTTGCACACAGAAACTTTTGCATTGTAGCCTTACCTACATTGTGGCCTCCAACAATACCTTCATGTGATTCATACAAGATGGATTTTTGTTCATGTTCTATCACACATTGACACAACCCAACTTATACAATTGTCCTGAAATTAACTGATAATATGCACTATGGGTCACTAGTTGATGATGTTGAGTTAGACTATAACCTTTGGGATCTTTATAGTCATGATAAATTCCACGATTTCATCCAATTGGTCAAGAAAGGATTCGACATGGAAGAGTTCTACATTGGGGAGTTCATCTTTGAGGCTCTTAGCAACTTAACCAATCTTGATCTATGATAGATGATGTGGTCCAGCATTATACTTCCCCAACTTCACTACAAATTCAAATTCAAAATCCTGAAAGAGTAGAAACCAATGGGATATTCATCCACCCAACATCATATTTCTTGACCAAATACTGAGCTTAGAGTGGTCAGTGAGGAATTTAAAAGCAAATCCCAACAAGTAGTGGAGAAATTTTTATAGCGCAAACACCATGGCTAAGGCTCGATGCTCATTTTCAGTATAAATATTTTCTACATCGTACAACTTGTGACTGGAAAAGTATACTATATGGTCAATGTTTCCTTCCCCTTGTTGTGCAAGAACCACACCCAAAGTGCAATGGATGAAGCATCAACTTGGACATGAAAGAGTTTAGACCAATTGGGGAAAACTAAAATTGGTGTACTGATAAGCTTAAATTTGAGAGTATCTAAGGCTACCTCACATTCCGATGTCCAAATTACCTCTAGTGTCTTTGTGCAAAGACTTTTCTAATGGGGTTGTAATTTGGGCATAATTCTAAATGAACCACTAGTAATATCACATGTGACCCAATGTAGCATCTCCCGAACTGAGGTGGGGTCCACCATATCCAATATGGAGACAATATTAGCTTGATCCATTGGCAAGCGATCCTTTCACACTATGTGGCCCAACAATGTGCCAAATGGTGTACAAAAGATGCATTTCTTCAAATTCAAGGATATATGTAGATGGTGGCATCGATCCAACATCAACCAAAGGGCTTGCATGTGCTCCTTTAACAAACCTGAATATTGTCCAATCATATAAATATACTTCAAGAAACTTATGAAATCCTGAAGGATGCGGGACCACTATCCGGGAAAATAATGCGAGGGGAAATTGTTTAAAATGAAAATGGCATGACAAGTATGCAAAGAACCTCCCATTCATCAAAAGGTGGTTTTATATCGGGATCTTCCTCTACCATCAAAACTTTGATGTCTTTGAAAACATCCGCAAAACATTAGGCTTCTCGACCACTAAAATTTTCCAACACCTCATCTATGAAGGGTGTCGAGAAAGGGTCATGGATGCATGTTTCATTGAGACTCCTCAGATACACTTTTATATACATGAACATATTTGTAAATATACTTTAGAAATAACCCCTAATATTCAACAAGAATAAACCAAACCATTCACTAGAATATTGATCACAATAATGTAGACAAAACCCTTGAGGTAGGTAACAATTCATATATTAATCCTTAGGGAAGGATAAAACTCCCTCAAGCAATCCTTTCTTGTTACAAAAAAAATGTACTTCACAATTCCCCAATACATTGCCTACACTTCTTTATAAAACTCTCCCTATCTCATAGGAACCTTCTAAAGAGCCTTCTCACATTTATTATATCTATCTACCATAAGTAATCTTATTTAATAATAAAGTGGACCTAGTCCACCTTACATTGAAATTCTAGACCTCTACTAATAATACATAACCCCATTCCCATTGGATACCTCCCATATTACCTCCCTAGGTATACTACATTCCACTCTTAGGCATGTTTCGTCCTCAAAACACAAGAATAAACCATACAATATGACTCGCTAAGAAATGTAACCAATTGGTACCAAGCACGACCATCCATCCATCCCAATGGAAGATGAACATGATATCCAACTACTGCCTTGCCACCCTAATATTTCTCCTGCATTGTGTCGTTGTTTCCATAGGATTGGTTCTTTGTCTTGATGTCTTCGCACCTGCAATGTTGGTGTCCTCCATGCACCTCTTGATTGGTTTCCTTTCTATTTCCATGTTGGTTCATAAGTGTGTCGATGGTCATGCCCATGCATTGATTATTTTTGTTTCTTTATATGGTGTGGATGGTGATATACAACAACTATAGGAATTGATTGATTTTTCTTCGAATCTGCAACATAGTGCGTCTTTGAGTCAAAGACCTTCTTAGCATATTTATCATGTCTTTCATGTGTCTTTACTTCATCTCCTTCTACAGACTCTACCTATGATTCAACTTCATATTCAACAATAACTTCTTTGCTTGACTTCGTGGGCCCTTTTGTCTTACGAAGAGACACATCCTGCAATGTGATTTTCTTTTTCTTTTACCTCAACTTCAAAAACTTATTTTTCACATTAATAGTAATAGTACCCATTGATTTTATTCAAGGATATCCCAAAACAATATCCACATCATCCATATCGATAAAAAAAAAATCTGAATGAAACACATATTTATCCATAGTAATCTTTAAATCTTTAAATACTAGAATATTTTTACCTCAACCTATGTGCTTTGAATATTCTTTGCAGGAAATTGCAATCTATTAACCAATTGAACATTGATAAAATTATGCATGCAACTACTAGGGTTAATAGGAACAATTATATTTTTTTTATGAATGCATCCATGAACCTGTAATATATAATTTCCACATGAAAATAAACCCTTGGTGTTCTCTTTATCTATTTTTTCAACATGATGCCACCTATCTAAAAAAAAAATTCCAACACTTCATTGGAAAGCCCCATTATCTTGATCTGGTCCAATGATCACTTCCATGTGTCAGCATCTTCTCTAAGACAAAAGAATAAATTAAATCTCCACTTCTATTTCCATTATGACTTGAGGGTCTTTAGTAATTATTTAATACTAGTACCATCATATTTTCTAGTAAAAATTATCGTGTTGTCCATAACCCAAAAAGAAAACTTGCAGTGCAAATCACGAGGCTTTTTTGCAGAAAAACACTGAAAATTTGTTGAATTTTAAATGATGATAACTTCAGTTCTCGTACTTCATTTCAACTAATGTTTTTTTTGAAATTGGGTATTTTTCTGAGAGGAATTCAAATATTCAATTATTTTCTATAAATTCTGAGCAAAACATTTCATAACTGAGTCCAAAGTGTGTCGCCCCTTTTGTTCCTTTAAACAATAATTGCAAAATGAACCAAAAATGTATTCCCTTATGTGGCCAAGGAAAGAGATCTAATACTAAATGTTATATACCTAAACATATATGTAAATATACTTCATAAATAACCCTTAATATTCAACAAGAATAAACCAAACCATTCACCAGAATATTGAACACAAGAATGTAGACAAAACCATTGAGGTAGGGTAACACCATATATTAATCCTTGGGGAAGGATAAAACTCCTCAAGCAATCCTTTCTTGTTAAAAAACAATATACTTCAGAGTGCTCCAGTACATTTCCTACACTTCTTTATATAGCATTCTCTATCTTCTAGGAACATTCTAAAGAAGGAATCTTCTAGAAATATTATTTATTATATCTAACTACCATAGTGGGCCTTATATAATAATATAGTGGACCTAGTCCACTTTAAATTGGATGACCTCCATTAATAATACATAACCCCATTCCCATTGGGTACCTCCCATATTACCTCCCTAGGTATACTACATCCACGTATACTACATCCACATAGATTATATTATCACCAGTCTTCTTGGGTTGCAGGACCATAGGACTAATCTAGTCTGACTCCTCAACAGGGACAATGTTCCTAGCATAAAGCATCTGATCCAATTATGTGCACACCTTTTCCTTATATTTGGGATTTAATTGATATGGTCATCTCTTGACCAGTTTGGCATCTGGTTTCAGCTAAATCTTCATGGCCCCCATCGATCCAGCAATTCCTTTCATTTCAGAAACGATCTAGGGAAGAAAGTCTTCATATTCTTTGAGGAGGTCAAGAACCTGAGTGACTATCTCTTTATCCCAATAATCTCCATTGATGGCCAACTTGGGTTCTTCCTCAATGCGGCCAATATTATGTTTCTTGGTTTTAAGTGGGCCATTATAATATGGGGTGACCATCATTGTTTCCTTACCCTTTAACATGTGTTCTCCTTCAAATTATTTGATTTCCATGTCTTTAGGGTCATGTAACACCCCGGGTTTTGAGCCCCATATTAAATAATGTATTGTTACACTGCTAAGAGGCCAAAGTTCCCAAACAATTGTTAAAAGGCTAGTGTGCCCAAGAAATGTAATGTTTTGATCATTATTAATAATAAATACATCGATGGTTGCTAGATGGACAAGGACTAGAGTTATAGGGGGGTATGATTCCACAAGAGAGGGGGATTAAGGGGCTAAGTGTTTATTTTGTTTTTTATTACTACCCATTTTGTATAAAATGAACAAAAATAGTTACGTAATCTTCTTGGGGGAAGGCTAACGGGTTCTTGATCCCCACATATTACATAAAATCATCCCTGTTTTGTTGAGGGGGGTCGTTCATTCTATCTCTCTCCCATCCTTGTTCTCATGATGTTGTTGGTCACTTCGCTCTTCCCTCACGCATTCATTCACCCAACTGTTCATTGTTTCGCACCTCTAATGGAGACTTCACTCCATTCATTTATGTCACCCACTCATCTTTCCTCATCTGTGTCTTGTCTTGGGAAAGGAAGACGAACTATTGAAGAGCAGCCATGGAATTGTTGGTTGTAGAGATCATTGGTGTATTCCAGCCATGATTTGAGGCCTGCATGTCTGAGATTCTTGGCCTGTGTCCATCTTTAATCACAGTTGTGAGTACTGAGAGTCTCAATATGGAGATTCTGGACCAATTTCACTGGAGCTATGGAAGGAGAAGGACTCCCTAAGGGACTGCGTGGCAAAGAAGAGTGGGGGTCCATTCTCTTGGGTTGTGTTGGCTGGGTAGAAGATATTTGGGTACTTTGATTGTTGTGGGTGTTGGGAAGCCTGTGAGAGCTTGAGTGTTTACTGGTTTGGGAAGCCAAGTAACACTATGGAACCATCCTTATGGATTCATAGCCCTACTTTGGGGGTGACATTTTTGTTGAGACTTGGAACAACAATGTCTATGGATGGGTGGAATGTCCTTGGTCTACATCCAGTTGGTGTCCTCTTTTATAAAAGATAAGTTCTCTCTGTTATGGTATTATTTACCTGTGTATGATTTATTCCATTGTGTATTTATTTATTGTTGAGTTTAGTATATATTTAGAGTATGCATGCTTGTTGTTTATTGTTGTGCATGTTGTTTAGTTACTTTATTCTATGCATCTTTATTAAATTGAAAGGTATTTGTAAGAGAAAGAAGTCTAAGAGTGGTATTGAAGTAGCGTAACCTGTCTTGTGGGTGGCTGGGTATGTTACTAGGGGCTAAATTTCGCTCGTGGGCTAATTTTCCATGGTTTTTCCAAAAACAAGATTCACTATTTTAAAAATCATTCGCCCAAATTCTATAGGATAAAATTATTTTACCTTAAAATCACCAAAATTTTATAAAAACTATATAAAATCCTTAGAAATTTGAATATTTTTACAAAAATATCGCCAAACATTTATAGTTGAAATATGAAGGATTAGTAAGATTCGCCAAGGTTTCTACATTTTAAAATAAATTTCCATCCTTAAAATCATCCTTGCAGGTCATGATCCTCAATATTATCAACCTTGATCTTCCAAAAATGTAATGCCTCTTTTAGTTTTTCCACCAGTTGATGATAGGAGAAGACCACTCTAGGTGTGGCTTCCTTGGGCTGCCGACAGAAAATAAAATCTTTAATATAAAGGAGTTCCTCTCTTTGAGCTAAATCTTCTACAATGAAGATGAAAGTTAAATAAAATTGGGAGATCATGTGGGTCCACCTGACGTTCGTCTCTTGATTTCCTCCTGAATGTACCATATTCTAGGGACCATATCTATATTGTGGATGAATTGATGGACCCATTGGGATTGAGGGGTATTCTTAGAAGTCCAATGTCATTCACAAAAATAAATGTGTTCTTGAGGATCCTGAGTACCCCTGTAATGGTTGTCTAGCTCAAAATCAACGATGAAATGGAGCTAAACCTTTATCAACTCTACAACTCTACTACCTATGCCCAAATTTGAATATTCAAGTGATGTGTTTCCCACCACCATGAAGGTGTCCCTCGGACCACTGCATCCAAGGCCTAAAGTCTCTGCTCCGCATGGATAGTTTTCTCCATCTATATGAGGAATGTCTCTATCATCCCTATCCCATTAAACTATGAGACATTGCAAAGATCTTATCCAATCTAGCGCATTGATTTTGTTATCCTTACAAATATGTAAGTGGAGACTTTATAGAGTATGTTTTTCCACCTATCCATGGAATCTTTAGAATCTATTTCACAAGGCTTGACACTTCTCCAACTTAACTCTCCATCCACATTGGGGTTAATGTAATCCTCCCTACACCTTGTGATCTTATATGTTTTTTCAAAAGTTGAGCTCTATGCATCCTCATCCACTGGCTCATTATATATGTCTCTTTCATATGGATATAGAGGTGCAACCAAGCGCAGGGTGTCTATTTCAAATGACATCTACCTCATCTTCAAATTCAATACTACATTATTGTCAAAGGCCCATTCAATTCCAAGTACTGCAAGATATGTATCAGACTCATCCATAATTTTGATGACCTCAAAGTCAACATTTGTTTTCACTCCTTCTATATTTACTTCCACTTTCTCCATTCGGCCTATGGGGTAAATCTTGTATTGATTCTCCAACCACAGTTGGATGGGAGACTAGACCAATTTTGGTTTTCCCATCACCTCCCAAGACTTCTTGGGTAAACGTTTCACATAAAAACCTAGATCCAACAAGACACCATCCATGTCATAGCCACCAATCTTCGTTGTCATCTTTAACTCTCAACCAGTGTGATTTTTATTTTTGAATTGGCATACATCTCTTTCAGGAAAAGGGGATAATATTGTTACCTCCACTCCTTGTTCCTTCATGCGGGTAGCTAACATCTGTGTCAACTTACTTTCATCATATAGTTAATTGAGAAATCACAAATAGCAACACAAGAAAGAACTTATATGGTCTTCATGTTCTTCCTTACTACTCGGTTTGTGAAAGGCTTCTATGCATGTTGCACACTGCAATTCATCAAGGCGTTGTTCTTCATGCATTTTCTACTCATGGCATCAAATCTTGTTCTGTCTGTGAGATTTTTCCAATGATCATTGCATCATGCACTGTCTTTATTCATGCACACAAGCTTCCTCCAATGACCTTTGTGTTGTGTGTTGCAACTCTTCTGGGGCGTGAGCCTGTTCTAGCGACATTCATGTCACCCTCTGCACTTCTTCCCATATCCTGGCCTCTTCCTGACCTTTGTGTTGTATGTTGCACTTCTTCACAAATTTGAGCCTCCTTAAGTGATCTTTGTGTTGCGTGTTGCAACTCTTCATGTGCTCATTCTTCTTGAATATCCCTCTGCATGTATCACTTGAACTTATTTTGTTGGGAAGAATCAAACTTAGGAGGGGGATATGCTTCATATCTGATATTCCCGTTCAACTTCTAACCTGATCCTCACCATGCTTAAAGTCTGCTCTTGTCTTAGCTCCTCCTCAGGTTACTACCTAGACATCAACTTCTTCATCTTTATTCTTAGTGTTGTGTGGCTCCACATGTACCATATTGTAATGCATCTTCCTTTCTTCCTACTTCTTCACTAAGTCGGTATAGTCCTCTATGACATGTTCAGGACTATAGCAGTATACACAGAGTACACACGGTTTTGTACAAAACCTCGATACATGACCTTTTTCACCACAATTGAAACAAGTGGGGGGTCTACCTCCCCCTCCGCTATATCCTCAGTCACAACCACGCCCATAACCACCTCTGGGACCTCCTTGGTATCCTCCACTTTCAACACCTGCACGATCACCACCCTTTTACTCTTCATGTCCCTAGAATGTATCATGGGTATTTTCTTGCATCAACTAGAGTGGCCAACAATTATTGACATTGTTCCCCATGGATTTACAGAACTCACAAAATAAAGTATGGTTCTTCATTTGATACTTCTACAAAGTTGGGCAGGAGGGTAGTACATGGCCCCATTATCTACATATCTCACACCATTATGTATGTCCATACGAAAATGGACTCAGTGCACCCGTCACCACATAACTTGGAAGTACAGGGAACTCTTCCTTGTGATGCCCCTTAGTGAAATATGTGGTACACCAAATTTTCTCTTGCATGACCTCCATATTTTCCATATATTTCAACTACATTTTCAATTTGGCTAGTTGAGACTGCACCTATGCCAATCCCACTGATGTATTTTCCCCTCCTGGTGTAGCTTCTAAGCACATTACAATTTGTACGGCCTCTGCTTGAGTCATCACCTTATGTTGGGTGAGTGAGACTCATATATGGGGAAGCAAACCTACAATAAACCACTCTCTGTGTTGCACGTCCTAGATTTGGAACGTCATCCTATACAATAGAATCTTAAAGAGTTGGTCATAATCCCACATGGTCTCACCTTCCTTCTATTTTATCTCCTTTATATCCATGATGCATTAAGACTCTGACTTAGGTTTCTAGAATTTCATAAGAAAATATTGCTTAATCTTCATCATGACCTCGTCTATCCCGCTAGTGCAGTGGCCTTGTACTTCATGTACCACATAAAGGCTCTATCCTTGAATGTTGTTTCCAGCTACATGATCTTTCTTTCTTCATCTATGATCCTCTTCACAAACTAGATTGCTTCTCACGTGAACCAATGTTGTTCCACATTATCCTTACTTGTTCCATGGAACATGAGTAGCCTCGGGATGCTATCCTGATTCTCCATCATCACTCTCTGACCAACTCCTCTAATCTAACTATTGGTTGAAAAACTTCTTTCTATTGATACTCCTATAGGTGAAGTGGCATAGGATTCGCCTTCTTCTTTACACATATCTTCTCTTATTTCTAATGCTACTCCTTCTCCTACTCCAATCGCTTCACTATATGTTGTTATTTATTCTTGATTACAAATGTGAAATGGGGATAGTTCAAAGGGGGGGTAATTCTATCTTCTTCGAACATTTATTATGAGGGGACCTAAAGAGTTGCTTAATTTTAGTCGTGCAATACCATATGTTATCGCTAATTCATCTCCCCCACCACTAGGGGACCCTCCATCTTCATCTTCTATTTGTGAAAAGCTACTATGTGCTCCATCTTCATCTCATATCAATGCACCATTTCTCTATGTTTCATCTTCCTTTAAGGTTGTGGCACTCCAGAATAGCCAAGGGGTGTAAACTTCATCACCTAATCCCTTAATACTACCACCATTACTAATACTAATAGTGGTATCCCCACTAGAAAACCTATCCTCAATGCCACACCTCTTCACAGGCATATCCTCATTTGTTCTCCTCTCTTGCACAACATTCTCTTATGCACTACCACCTAGTGTGGTTTCTTTTCTCTTCATCCTAGGACCGACCCTTCATCGCGCAACCATGGATAACTCTTTTACACTTCTCTCCTCTGCCTTCCTTCTTATCTAAACTCTTCTTGTGTATCTCTCATCTATTTTTCTCCTCTAATATTCTGGGTCCATCCCATTTCTCACCTCATCTCAAAAATTTACGGATCCTCCCCAATGGATCTGTTTCCTCTCTTGGTTTTCCCCATCCTTGTAGCCCCTCCAGTGCTAGGTGAGTTTACTCAACCATTCTATTGGGATCCATGTGCATCATCTCTTTCTCCATGAACAACATCGTTATCCATAATGTAATCTCTTCTAACATTTTTTTTTCGGACCTTCCACAAAATTTCTCTTAGCATCACTGAAAGAATCAATGTACTCCATAACAAACTCAATAATATAGCCCTATTTTACTCAAGAAAACCATAAATCAATGGTTCAATTCCAATTATTGTTCAAAACCTTCAATCTATCAAGAATGGATTGATCCCAAACTATTGGTACTAAAGGCCATCTAGTAGAATTGGTATATTTTTTCCTTTTCATCAATTCATACTACAAACATGAAAATTCAACAAAGAAAATCTCATGCATATCAATGTAGAGATATTCATCTTGCCATTTCATCACATTCATTCTCACCCCTAAGAATTTCCTCCTGAGATGGATACCACCTCATCTCTTTCCTTCATCATTCCCTACAAGGATTCCAAGTCTCGACAACATAACCATCTGCTGGCATTTTGTTCCACACTCACACATGTCCTTCTTAACATTGGGGAGTTTAGACCCAGGATTCATCCAATGTTGACCAACAAAAACCCTAGAGAATTGGCATATCAATCCTCATCCAAAACTAAGGAATTTCTCACCAAATATGTAGAGAGGATCATAGAGACCATAAGGTCTTGTGTCAGGGATGAAGGACTAAACAAACCAGGATCCATATGGGATGTCATTCACACATTCCATATCCAATGGAATACTATGATTAATAAGTAAAACAATACACACACATATCCAGATAACACATTATAGACACACAATAGATCAGAACTATTGCAACTTTATTATTCCTCTCATTCTATTCAACACAAACATACAGTAAACAAACTATATCCGACAACAACAAAGTCACACATCCCTTCTGATATAATTTCCTAGAAATACAACATATTGGGAAATGTGAATCCTTTTCTAGACCTCAAACATATGACAGACTCATATTTATATTCACAAGCATTACAAAATTACCAAAGGCTCGGAGTGAGATACATATCGAAAACTTAATGGATCTCAACGAACTCTATATCTGATGTCATTTCTTCCTTTTATAGCTTTCTTTACTTAGGATCTCTATCTCTTTCTATCCTACTCCACTCATTCTACTGACAAACCACCTTGCACACTTATGGAACCTATTTTCAGTCCAAGCAACCTTCTAGAATTAGGGAATTATTAATTGCTTCGCCAACGTATCTTTTGTCAACTCCATGCTCCCTTGTGTTGATGGTCATAATCATTCAAGAATATTTCCCGACTATTCCTTTCTTGATTTCAGCGTGAAGCTTCTTGATTTCTGGAGCTACTGACAAAACTTAGACTGGCATGCATATTTTATATCTTGGACTTGGTGCGCGATATCAAAACTTGGTATGGCATGCACTCATTTCCCTTCTCTATTCATTTAGCTTAAGCACGTGCAAAACTGGAACAAGCATGCACAACTTCGATTGTACGCACGTGTGAAATGAACCCAAAACCTTGGGTGCCAACATTGGGAAGAAAAGAATCTAGTGAGGGCATGCAACAAAATTATCATTTCAACTTCTGGTGGATCATAGCGATGACTAAGATCATTTTATTAGGGTAGCTCTTCAACAAGGGAAACATCGACATCCTCAATAGAAACATCCTCATAAATGGCCATAAACTTTTTGTGTTCTTTACACTTGTGCCTCGGAAAATATTTATCATCACAATTATAGCAAAGACCCTTGAGTTTCCATTCATCCATTTCTACCCAAGTTGATTTATGGATCTTGACAGGAATGGCATGAGGGGTAGGATTGGTGGGTCTAGGGTGAGAAATAAAAGAGTTTTTTCTGCTCTGTGAAGAGATGACTTATTATTCCTACTTGACACATTTAGTAGCTTCCAACCAAGTATGGGGGCAAGCTACTAGGACCTGGGCTCATATTTCATCCTTTAGGCCACTAATAAAGAATTCCCTAAAGAAGGCATCTCACATACCCTCCATTCTAAAATCCAAGTGATCAGAGGATGTTATAAATTCTTCCACTCTATCAGATTGTTTCAACTTGGTCAAACAACCCAAACAATGTGTATTAGTGTCAAATAGTTCATAAAGCTTGGACACAAATTGTGTCCAAGAAACATACCATTGGCATGAATTTTTATGACATTTCCACCATTGCCAGTGTTTTGGATCCAATAAAGGAAAGCATAAAGAAGTTTTCCCAATTCATCAGTGATACCATGCAAGGAGAAATAATTTTCCATTTGAGGAACCCAACCCATGGTATCTGAGCCATCAAATTTCTTCACCTCAACTCTAGGAAGATGCAATTCATGATGAATTTGATTGGAATGAGGGTTTTGGAAATGGGAAGAGTTGACGTCTTCTTGATAGGAAGGTTTTTTAGATGAGGAAGGGTTCATGGATTGTCTCGGCAATTTATCAAGTGTGTCTTTGACGGAGGCATATTGTTCCTTGAGAGTAGAAACACTTGAATTGATGGAGCTAATGTTGGCATTGATATATGAGATGTCCTTATTATTCTAGGTGTCGTATGTGAACAAGGAAGTGAGTTCTTGGTTGAAGGTGAGAGCCATTTGTGGAAAACATGGGTAGTTGGGACCGCATAGAAAAATTGGTTACAGATGAGGGGTATCACTACATACAAGGAAAAGAAAGGAAACCAATGTGATAGGTGGAAAATAAGGGTGTTGGGAAGGGTGGGTGGGTCCATGAGAACAAAGGCTTACAAGTGATGGGTACAATGGTGATCAGGGTGAAGAGAGGAATCCAATGGGATAGGTCCTAGATAAGGGTATCGACAAGACCACTATACTCTTTTTTTAACTCCTACAAAGTTATACTCTAGATTTAAGAACACTACAATGATGAAATGCCCATATTTTTAACAAGGAAAATTGTGTATGAATTTCGCAACCAAGATACAAGACGTAGGGCTGTGCGACAAAATATCGCTTTTGTTCCTTTTTTTTTTTTTTGTTCCCAAGGGTTAGGGTTTTCAGGGTTCTTACAGACAAGGGTTTTCCATGTTCTATATCTCTTTGATATACATGCGGGGTCGAACAATAGTACTCATCCAATTATCTCAAGGCACCAACTAAGGACGCTCGATCGTACCCTTAGTTGTACTACCCGATTACCTAAGTACTAGAGAGTATCTTCCCAATATTTTTCTTCGTGTCACTATAGCAGTTAGGCAATCGATTGGCTTATCTAGAGCTAGTTTCGGGAGACCTAGGGGACACCCGATATACCTAAAGGTACGTGGGAGTGATAGTCATGTACAAATTCTATCTGATGTGGTACTACTTGAAGGTGTACCAACAGGGGTTACAAAGATTTCCAACAAGGTGAAACATTTGTTTCAAGTAACCCCGTGAAACCGTTTGTATTTCCTACATGTAGTCTTCCCCAAATGCAACCTTACTCACTAAATGACAGATCTATGTGCTTTAACACTATCAGCAGTACACATCTCTACCCAGAAGAAACAAATTCCATAATTTATGCAAAGGACGGTGCTCTAATACCACTTGTAAGGTACCAGATGTATTATAATACGAAGAAACATAAATATTGCAACAAATATGAATGAAAAAGAAAAATATAGAGAATTACAACACCAAAAATGATGCCTTTATTGATAGAAATCCAAGTTCTCTTTCCTCTTCAAGGGGCAACCTCTAGCAAAGAAAAGCTCTATTACAATAATTCTCAAGACAATACTTTCCCATGCCTTCTACTCCTATTTATACTAATTCTATCTTATAAAGAACATTGTAGAGGACAATATTTCTAGAAGCGGAAGATTCTATTAAGTATTCTTACATTAGACTTGTTCACATTATTAACTAGGCCTTATTTACTAATATTGACCTTTATTACATGGAAATATATTACTTCTACCTATGTGAGGGATTAGGGAGGTTAGGTCCTTTTGATTAAAAATGTGGTCACCTCAATTTTTCGCTTTTCTGAATAATAATAATAAAATGTCAGAAGAAAAAAATTATGAATGATCATAAGCTCATGTTGCCCTCAGTTTCATCTTCATCACGCATTTTATGGATTAAAAATCTAAGTCTGTAAGCTCAAGACATCCACGTTTTTGTCTAAAAGATAATTTCTTCATGAGAAATGTAGTCAATTTCTCTCTTGCTATTTGGTCTTGGTACTTGGTCTTCTTGGAAAATCACCTTTCTATACTTAATTGAGAGAGAAATTCGTGTTCTTGTTTCTTTCACTCTCGCGTACTCTCATAACCACTTCACTTCTCCTACAATCTATCATACTTAGTCTCATTTTCATATTTCACTTATTCCTCTCATCTCCCAATCCCCTCCCATTCACCCTGCCATACCTAGTATTATTTGTAAATTTCACTCATATCTCCTCTCCTCTCCATATGTAGAATATTCCATGCTCCTCTTTATACTTAAAATAATTTCACTCACTCCCCTTCCCCTCTCTCCTCTCTTATACTCCTCTCTCTTATATACTCTCGTCTCTTATAACTCCAGCCTTCACTTTACCTTGTTTTATTTTCCCTTCCCCCTTTGTACACTACCTCTCCCTCCTCATCTATCTCAGATACCCCTTATCCTTATCCTTTCTCCTCACTCTATGCATCTAAACTCTACCCACTCTCTTGCGTCATCTCTCCTCCACACCCCACTCTCTATCCTTCATGGATTTTGGTGCCCCTTCCCCTCCTTATTTCTCCATATCCCTCATTATGCCATGAAACTCACATCTGATCCACCCATTACCCCCACAATACCCCACTGACCCGCCATAATTTCACCCCCTTCTCATCATATCTCCCCACTCTCACATACTTAACTTATTTCCTAGGTTTAATTCCAAGATATGTTAACCAATCATGTGATGGCATGTGGCGACCAATCACGCGATGACATGTGGTGATCAATTGCATGATGACATGTGGCATCCTATAGAAACTTATCATAGTGAAACATATGGAAAATACATCGATGTTGACTCGATGTTGATTATGTGATGATAAGGATGCTTATTGGACACTAATTGGGAAAGTGGGCCATCAAACTTTTTATTAAGTCATAATTTTCCTAAGCTTCAATCTCCATAGTCTCATTTTCTTCCACTTGAAAGACATGGGAATATTTCACATTATAAACACTACACTATAAAATACCACAATGCATGTGGAATTTTAACAAGGCAAATTTTGATCAAGGGCCCAAAATGACCCACGAATTTGATGGATGGTGATTGAGTCTCTGACTTCGCGAGCTCATATCTTGAGTTCCCGACCTCCATTTTTAGAAAATGAGACCTCATTTGAAAGGTAATTTGATGATGAATGCGATGGAATAGGATTATGTAGCTGAAGTTGGCCAAAACTCTTCCATAAATTAAAATATTAGTCGGATTTGTGTCAAGACTTGTTGGAAATTGTTTTGGGAACCTCAACTTCCCAAGGTTATAACTTGAGATCCACAACTCCAAATTGCACTCACGAGGACTCGTTGGAAATATGGAATGATTAAAATTGCTTCTATGGTAGTTTCAATGGCTGATAAATCAAATATCATGCTCAAAAAATTAAAACACAATCAACTTTTAATAAGACACCCAATTTGAAAATTTGAAAATAAGAGTTTATTAAATATAAAATGGGACCCACTTCAAGGCATGAATTTCAATGAAATAAAGTCATTATTGAGGCTTCAATAAAGTATTAATTAAAGTAGTTACTCTAATAAGGAAGCATGTGTAAAATTATGAAAGAGAAAACCCTAACTACTTCAAGAAGGTTTGAGAAGCATATTTTAAAAAGCAAGAGAAGGCTCTATCAAAGAGGTTGGCAATCAAAAATTTCTGCAGTGGCAAAGAGTCTGAAAGAAGAAAATATCTATATTTACAAGATTCTATGAATCGTCTTGCTTAAACTTTTATCTCCTTACATTTTCTACTTCTCTATTTAACTCCATCAAATCTTTCATGTATTCTCAAACAAACAAAAAGATTTGGGTTTGAGCAGTTATTTCTCTAAGTTATTCAGTCATCTTGTAATATTTTAGGTCCAGAGGAGCAAGATCCCTCATTGTAAAAGGGAAATTTCTATTTTAGTCAGTTTATTAGTTGTTATTGATATTTCGTAGAGGTTGTTTAATCCCTCTTGTTTCTGACACTATTAAACTTGTCATATTTGGGATATTGTTATAAATTTCTTCTGCAAAGAACTACTTCATGGAAATACATTAGTGAATTCTCAAACTTTGAGTTGAAAGAATGTGATTTCAAATGTATTGTCTATAAAAGAAAAATTGAGTTCCAAATAAATACTCATTTAAATTTCATTGAAGACCTGCTCATTTTCACTTCATCTTCCAAAAGTCATAGTAGATTCCAGGTTCATTTTATTTTATAAGAAAGGAAGAATGTCTATTGAAAGGAGACTCCAAACCTTGTGGATACAAATATTTGTTAAAACACTTTATCCTTTTTTTATTCAAATGATATGATGTATGTTTGTCTAATTGTATATAAGGTTTGTACATTTGTATATACACATCATTTTTGGGAGATCTTTCTGGGTTTTCTTTTTATCATTCACCCTTTGCATTTATTGTAGAATAATATAAAGAACCTTTCAAAATTTCAACCAAGGAGGAGTACCGCCTCTATAAAAATGTATGGGGATTCATATCCTCATGATGTTTTTGATTGGATATTGACCAATATAAACATCGACATTTTGGGGGACCATATTCGGGAACGATTTATTTTCAAGATATTAGAGGCTTTGTTTCATATCTGATTGAGGAACTAGAGTCTCCGTGGTTCAAAGCTTCGAAAAGAATATTCAAGAAGATGGTTGTTTGTTCTAGATGCATGGGGTTTATAAAAATATTATTCAGAGATATTTGAATGACCTCAAAAATATCCATGAAGAATCAAAGATTCGAGAGGTTGAAATCATTGGTGATTCCATTGAAAGAACTCTTAAATGCCCTAGAAACTCCATTGGAAAGATTCAAGAATCTCAAGAAGATATATATTATGACTCATGTGAATAGTTTATTTCATGTTGTGATGCTACTTTTCCTTCTCCACCAAGTCCATCAATGGATTTACAAGATGCAACAAAAGGAAGAGGTAAAAAAAGAATGGGGTGATTACATATAATCCCTTTAAATCTGCCAGAAGTAGATTTTCAAATGCTAGACATTTCTATTGAATGATTTTCCACATTCTTTGGGAATACTTCAGAGGATACAGAGAAAAAAATTATTGAAATAAAAATCACATGTGATGTTTTCAATATCATTGGAGTTAATGTTTCATTTTGATTGTTTGCACAAACTCTACATGGAATTGCTCATGAATGGTTCTATTCATTGTTGCCTAGGACCATTACCAGTTGGGATGTGACAAAAACTTCATTCTCTAAAACTATCATCCCAAATGTTTTAAATGTTGTTTCCCACCCTCCCATATGGACACAAGACAATGAAGTGAAGGATTTGGAAGAAAATTATAATCAAATATTGGAAGATTTTTCAGAATCAAGTCATATTGTTGAAAATGAGAATGAAAACTCCACCAAATGCACAAAAAGATTTCATTCAACATGATCATGTGGAAAATGTTGCAACAGATGATGAAAAGCCACAAGAACATTGGCAGTAAGAAGAATCAATGGAATAAATTATTCTTGATAACAATGATGGGCAATATAGCTATTGTATAAAGGAAGAATGTTTTCAGGACATCGCCAGTGAATCCAGAATCTTGAATGAGGATAAATAGAAAGATGAAAACATTTTTAAATTGGAAACTTCTCATCCAACCAAAGACAACAACAATCACGAGAAACCAAGAATTGATTTTATTGAATCGTGGTTCCAAAGCATTGTTGTCCAAGCAATGTAATCATATTTCGAGCACATCTTGCTCAATTTCACTTCAGTATACTTTGGATGTGCTCTTGATTCCTTGATAGCAGCCCTAATATGCTCCCCTATTCTAGAGATCATTCCAAATATTAGTTGGATGCTTGAATGGATCCATTGGAAATCTACTTACACTTTAAAAGTGTCCCTTTCCTCCAAGTAGGATAGGGTAGGTAGATCTTCCTTGTACATAGTTTCTTTCTTCAGTCCAAGTTTTGCATAATAAATCAGTTCCTAAATGGAGAAAATGTTTGAAGATGACTCCATATCACAATGGAGAAGGAAACTAGTCTTCATTATCTGGTATTCTCAGCAACCCACAGGGGGTCATTGTCCTGCAGTCAGAGCCAGTTGTTGATTAAAATTTTGGTCACCTCGATTTTCTTCTCTTCAGAATAATAATAAAAATATCAGAAGAATAAAATTTGAATGATGATAAGCTCATGGCATAGACCTCAGTTTCATCTTTGTCATGCATTTTACGGATTCAAAATTTGAGTCTGTATGCTCAAGATATCCACGTTTTTTTATAAAATGGAATTTCTTCATGCGCAATATAGTCGGTTTATCTCTTGATATTTAGTATTGGTACTTAGTATTCTTGGAAACTCACCTTTATATACTTAACCGAGAGAGAAATTCATGTTCTCGATTCTTTCACTCTCTCATACTCTCATAAGCACTTCACTTCTCCTACAATCTATCATACTTAGTCTCATTTCCATATTTCACTTATTCCACTCATCTCTCAATCCCCTCTCATTCACTCTACCGTACTTAGTATTATTTGTAAATTTCACTCATATCCCATCTCCTCTCCATACTTAGAATATTTCTCACTCCTCTCAATACTTAGAATAATTTCACTCACTCCCCTTCCCCTCTCTCCTCTCTTATAGTCCTCTCTCTTATATACTCTCCTCTCTTATAACTCCACCCTTAACTTTACATAGTTTTATTTTCCCTTCCCCCTCTCTACACTACCTATCCCTCCCCTTCAAGTTTGGATTCCCCTTCTCCTTCTTCTTTCTCCTCACTCTATGTATCTGAACCTGATCCTCTCTCCTATGTCATCACTCTTCCATACCCCATTCTCTCTCCTCTATAGTTTCGGATTCCCCTTCTCTTTTCCCCTCCTTATCTCTGCATATCCCTCACCATTATGTCACACTCACATATAAACCACACCCTACCCCCAAGATACCCCACCAACCAACCGTAATTTCCCTACCCTCTCGTTATATCTCCCCACTCTCCCATACTTACTTATTTCCTAAGTTTAATTCCAAGATATGTTAACCAATCACGTGATGACATGTGGCAACCAATCACATGATGACATGTGCTGACCAATCACATGATGACATGGGGAATCCTATGGAAACTTATCACAATGATACATATGGCGATGACATGTATGCTAACTTGATGCTAATTGGGTGATGAAAAATATGTTTATTCAATGCTAACTAGGCAAGTGGGCTATCAAATTTTTTATTAAGTCACGATTTTCCTAAGCCTCGAACTCCATATTCTCCTTTTCTTTCACATGAAAGACATAGGAATATTTTACATTATAAACACTACACTATAAACTACCAAATGCATGTGGGATTTTAACAAGGCGAAATTTGATCAAGGGCCCAAAATGACCCACGAATTTGATGGATGGTGGTTGAGTCTATGACTTCCCGAGCTCATATATTGAGTTTCCAACCTCCGTTTCAAAAAATGAGACCTTGTTGGAAATATAATTTGATGAAGAACATGGTGAAATAGGTTTTAGGAGCTGAATTTGGCCATAACTCTTCCATAATCTAAAATATTATTCAGCTATGTTTCAAGACTTGTTTGGAAATTGTTTTCAGAACCTCAACTTCCTGAGGTTATAACTTGATATCAAGAACTCCAAATTTTGTTCAAGAGGACTCATTGGAAAGATGGAATAATTAAAATTACTTCTATGATCGTTTCAATGGCTAAGAAATCAAATATTATGCTCAAAAAATTAAAATACATTCCACTTTTAATAAGGCATCCAATTTGAAAATTTGAAAATAAGAATGTATTAAATTATTTTTATTAAAGACGAAATGGGCCCCACTTCAAGGCACAAATTTAATTGACATAAATTAATTAATGAGGATTCAATAAATCATTAATTAAAGTAGTTACTCTAATAAGGAAGCGTGTGGAAAATTCTGAAAGAGAAACCCTAACTACTTCAAGAAGTTTTGAGAAGAAGCGAATTTTAAAAAGAAAAAGAAGGCTCTATCAAAGAGGTTGGCAGTTAGAAGTTTCTACAGTGGCGAAGTGTCTACAAGAAGTAAAGCTATATCTTTCCAATATTCTATTAATTTTCCTACTTAAACTTTTCTCTCCTTAAATTTTACTCTTCTATGTTTCCTCCCATCAAATCTTTCATGTATTCTCAGACAAACAAGAAGATTTGGGTCTGAGCAATTTTTTCTCTAAGTTCTTCAGTCATCTTGTAATATTTCAAGTCTAGACGATTAAGATCTCTCCTTGTAAAAAGGAGATTGTTATTTAATTAAGTTTATTAGTTTCCATTGAGATTTTGTAAAGGTTGTTTCATCCCTCTTGTTTCTGACATTATTAAACTTGTCATATTTGGGATATTGTTATAAATTTCTTCTGCAAAGAACTAGTTCGGGCCAATACATTAGTGATTTCTCAAAGTTTGAGTTGAAATAATGTGATTTCAAATGTATTATTTGTCAAAATATTTTTTGAGTTCCAAATAAATACTCATTTAAAGTTCTTTGAAGACTTATCCATTTTACTTCATCTTCCAAAAGTCATAGGAGATTCCAAGTTCACTTTATTTGATAAGAAAGGAAGAATGCCTTTTGAAAGGAGACTCGAAAAACTTCTGGATACAAATATTTGTTGACACACTTTGCTCTTTCTTTCTTCAAATAATATGATGTATATTTGTATAATTGTATATAAGGGTTGTACATTTACAAATCTTTGTTGGAATATCTTTCGGGGATTTTTTTAGCATTCACCCTTTGCATTTATTGTAGAATCATATAAAGAATCTTTCATCATTTACACCAAAGAGGAGTGCCACCTCTATAAAAATGTAGGGGGATCCATATCCTCGTGAAATTGTTGTTTGGACCTTAACCAATCTAAACATCAACAAATCCTTAACACGGACAAGATTGTAATATTTTATGTATAATATTAATATAAGAATTGGTATCCCCATTTCCTAGGGATAACTAAGGAGATGATGTCTTGAGACCCTCAGGTTGTAGACATGCAGTACCAAGAGACAGATGGATGAAAGTGTCCACTTGCACAGACAGAGGCCCGTCTCACCACCATAAATCTCAAATTCATCATGATGGTATCTTCCACACCAACTTGCTTCCAGAAGACATTGGGTCTTTCCTCATGAAATGCAAGTGAGGTATTATGGTGAGTGTAATTTCAATATTTGAGGCATTTGAGTATGTCGCATTTAAAGATTCTTTTGATTATGTAACATCGGCTTGGAATTTATTTTATTTTCCATATTTAACCTTGGTGGTTGACAATGAGCCCTAGTAAGTGGTCACCCTTCGGAATGGGTTTGCTACTGGGAGGTTCCCTTAACAAGTCGCAGTGCCATTCCCAATCATATCTACCAATTTCAACACTTCACCCCCTTTCCTCCTTATCTTTTGGGATTTTTGGGTATATTGAAATAAGAAGGGATTGTCCCTCATTTCATGGTAAGAAGGGGTTGAAGGCCCAAAGGTTTGTAGCTGGAAAAAGATAAAATCCAATCATTAATCTTCTATATGCTTGCCCATGGATCCCGAGGACAATGAAATGTCTCTCACAAGAAACTAATGGGACCAGTGAAAAATAACAAGTGAAAAATGCCAAGCAAGGTAGAGCATTTGTGGGAAATATTTTTCATTCTTAGGTAGAAGTCCCACACATTGTATTCAGCATGGAGAAGCATAATGTGACCAGGGTAGAGTCAATTTGGGAAATGTTTGTCATTCTTAAGTAGAAGCCCCACCTTGGCTTCAATTTGGAAACATCTTAAAAGAACAAAATGCAATAAATGGGCTTGGAAAAAGGATGCATTGAAAACAAACGTGCAATACACCCTCTACAAAGGAACCCATAAATGATACACTATGATCCCTTGTATGTCATGAACCCCATGCCCATAAGTATTTCCCCTATCCACTTCATCTTCTACGCATGGCTTAGAGGAGGGTCCACCCAAGAAACATTCCTTGACTTAGGAGTTGACTCACCCAATAGGTCACTTTGTCAATCATCCCATACCTAAACTTGGAAAATTACATAGGGTCCTTGAGCACTTGTTTAATTTGATGAGTTGGTTTTTGATGCACATGCTTAGGTGAATTTTTTATTGATTTGATTTACTTATCATGATATGTTTTACTTGAGATCCTTGGAGGGCATATTCATTGTCTTTGCAGGACCTTGCTTAGTGCACAGTTTTGGTACAACAAGCCTAGCTTGGGCTTCCTTGGGGCATGAATCCCACAAAGTGGATACCATGGCTTGCACATCAGGTGATGATGACAGCCTTTGGTGGATTAAGAGATACTTTGGATGAACTCACATATCCCCTACAAGCCTAACGTTTTACCTTTGGAGGTCAAAATGTCACATTTTGAGGGCTTGACATCACCCTAGGGATAGGGTTTGGAGTGGTGGTGTGGTTAACTTGATACTTTGCACATTTTTATGGAGAGAAGACTTGGTTTGATCGAGGAAATCCTAGCGCATAAGAACCTCTAACATCAAACGATTTTCTAGAAGTGCCAAAACATCACCCTAGAGAGGGTTGATGTCATCTTTAGGGTTTCTTGTGTGAAATTTTTAAGCTAAATTTGAATTTAATATTCTAAAGGGGAAAAATAATAAGAAATGTCTCCCTTATTTTTTGGCTTACCCTAAGTTAAGTGGACAAAAACTTTTTAGGAGATTTGTATAAATGTTGGTAGCCACACATGATTTTTGATATTTAACATGATTGAAAGAGATTAAACTTTTTTGTAGCTGCCATCACCTCAAATTTGTAAACATTTTTCTGAGTTTTGAAATGATTGTTGGATTAAAGATTTCCTTATTAAATTTTTATTGTTTTCATTTTCGCTTGTTTTATTTTTAATTCATGACTATAAGCATGAATTAAACATAAAACTTGGCTTGGTTTAATAATTTTGTGCCTTATAAATATCTTAAAATCCACCCATATGTAATTGAAATTCAAATCTTATGAAATGGTTGATTAATCCGTTATCAAATTTTCATGTTAATATGGTTGGTATGAATTCAATGGTTCAATAGTTCATTGTCGATTTTTTTTTATACATGAAGAGCCTTGGTTAATTTTTGATATTCTTCTCATGATTTCAATGGTCGTATCAACATTCATACCAATGAGTACAGACTTGTTGTACTTGCGCTTTCGCCTTACCTTGATGCCTCAAAACATTAATGAAGTTATTCACTATCTGCATAGGGTTTTATACTCTGTAGTTTTGGCACTCATCGCAAGAGATGGTAAGGAATACAATGAACCCTCTGGTTTTCGTTCTCACTATCCGAGTTATGATAACCCCTAGGCTCTACTATTTTCATGCTTCCACTCTTCGTTCAGACTTGTTTTTGTTGCTTTCACGTTGGGAATCTAAATCTATTCCGAGTGATATCTATTGCATCCTTGTTACAGTGGTCATGGCACCCATCGTTCGTATAGAGATGAATAAATTCCAAGCCTTACTATCCCATAACGACGCTATTGATGACTTAAAGGATCATGGTTGGGATATATTCCTCAAGAAATTCCAAGGTTATAATCTCCAGGTTGAAAAAGATTTCGCACAAACCTTTGACAGTTTCAGAGCCAAGATTGGAGATATATAGTTAGAATTGACCAAGGAATTCATGAGCAAAGAAACAAGGCTCCCATCAAAGGGTGACAGGTGGTTTAAAAATGCTAGAATAGAAGAAGTCTCATGGAATTTGTTTATGACCTCTCGTAAAACCACATGTTGTATAAAAGGTATTCCTATCACTCTGTTAAAACCTAGATGGCATAGTTTACTATTAATTCTGAAGCAATTTGTTACGTGTGAAGGTCGATACAGAAAGCTTTTTCTATTCCATATCTATTTGCTTATGAATTTCATAGGTTTCAATTTAGATATGCCCTTTTACCTATTGATGAGTCTCTACACGATGTCCAAGCATTACAAGAGACAAGGTATCAATTCAAGCCTGTTCCACCATGGACTTGTTAAAATTTTGTTGGTGTATCATCTGTTGAACATAGGTGACAGTTGGGAGACCTTTCTGATGATAAATGGCTTCAACTAGGCCGACCCTAAAACCAACCCTCTTTTAATTGCAAACCCTAACTCGAACAAGCCATTGGTTGTTAAGAACCAAACATCAATATAGCATAGAAAAACTTCAGGAAAGGTAATCAACGCCTTGAAAAAGAGATAATTTCAGATAATAAGCCTCTTCAAGGGGGCAACCTCCTTTTACCCCACTTAAATGTTCAAGTACAAGATGATTCAAAATGAAAATGTCTCCTTGGTATATATAGGAGACTAGGAGGTAGGAGGTTTTAATGGTCTAAAGCAAACATAAATAAAATAACATTACTAATCTAAATCACAACCACGGCCTAAAGCCCATAAATAAAATAACATTACAATCTAATATGCCCCACCATGGTAATGACAATATTAGCTTAACATGCCCCTCCCTTTGGAGATAAGTGTTGTCCGCAACGCTTGAGTAACTCCTCGATGCTTCAGATAAAAGACTCATCTTCCCAAGTGGAATCTTCAACAGACAATTTCCTCCACTTAATGACATACACTGAAATGGATCTATTCCTTAGTTACTAATTTCAGTTTGATGGCTTCAGCTCCAATATCATTTTTCCTTCCTCGCCAAGTTCCAGAAATATAGTTTCTTGAACTCGATCTTGGTTTTCATAACTTTCTTTTTTTAGCATGAAACATGGAAAATTTGTTGTACTCGTGAAGATGCAGAAAATTCCAATTTGTATGCCATAGTACCAATCTTTGCAACACCTTATAAGGCCATAGTACTTTGGTGATAATTTATTATCCTTTCTTGGCTTGCTTGAGGACATCTGTTTGTATGGTTGTAGTCTTAAAAATACCCAACTCTCTACTTCAAAACTTCTTTCACTGTTTTATGTTGATCATTGTTGTTTCATGCATTTTGTGCCATGGTCGTTGTCCTTTTTAAGATTTGGGAGAACTTGTTGTTGATTCTCTATGTACCCTTCTAACTGCTTGAACTTTTAGATTTTTCTTTTAGAGAAGAAGATGGGAAGGAGGGTATCCATAAGTGCCATAAATGGTGTCATTTTGCTACAGCAGAAAGAAGTGTTATACCACCATTCTCGCCAAGGGTAACCATTTGAACCATTGTGATTGTTTATCGGAGACAGCAACGAAGGTATCCTAGACATTTGTTCACTATCTCAAACATCGATTGAGGATGATAGGATGATTATGAGCCAATCGGAGTACCCAAACAAGAAAATAATTATGTCCAAAAGTGTCCAGTGAAGATGGGATCTCTATCACTTACAATAATCTTTAAGATGCCATGTAGATTTTGAACTGCTCCATGAATGTGGTGGCAACCGGTACTAGCTTTGAAGGGATGAGAGAGGCACAAAAGTGTGCATACTTGGTCAATCTATCAATCACCATGATGACACTTTCCTTTAGACTTTGGTAACCCCGTGATGAAATCCATGGAACCTCCTCCCGTCACTGACACTTGGGATGGATAATGGTTAAAAGACCCGGGTCTTAATTTTTCCACTTATTTGTTGGCAAACCAAACATTCTCACACAAACCTTTGAAATGTATTTAAGGCCATCCCAAAAAAAACTTTCTCGACTCTATGGTAGGTTTTCAAAAAATCTCAAGTTCCCTCCTATCGAAGGTAGCAGCCTCCAATAGCACCTTTTGTTTGAGTTGGGAGTTCTTACATAAATATAAGCAAATCTTGTACCATAGTGAATCATTTTTCCATGTAAATGCATTCATGCAATCCCTAATCCCGGCCAAGAACCTTTCAATGGAGAGTCCACACTTTTGTCATTCTTCCATTCATCCCTTGCTTTCATTATCCAATCGGTTGGATGATTGAGATAGTAATGGCAGAAAGGCCCTCAACATCTTCATCCTTTCGCAGAGCACCGCCACAACATTTTGCTTCCTTTTATAGGACGATTTCAAATCATAACCCAAGATTCGGTTACCCATTTTGTTGTTCCTTCCTCAAGATAGTCTTTGTTCCAAGAAGCATTTAAGACTATCATGATCCGCTTTGACCTTGAAGTGTTTCAATTATTAGTGTATGACTTCTATTTCTTCAATGCATGTAGTATTGCCATCATTTCTTCTCATAAATGGGTTTGTGTAAGTCTCTCCCTTGATTGGTCGACTTTCAAAAGCCAGTGGCCTTCCTCCTTGCATTAGGACTGGCACCACCCATTTCCCGAGGCATCACATTCACAGTTTTGTGAAGTCTCGGAGTGGCTTTCCAAGACAGAGTCGCATACACGCTTCTTTAAGTTGTTCAAAGTTTAGTTGTTCGAGTCCATGAAAATGCATCCTTCTTAGTTAGTACAGAGGTGCTGCTATTCTTCCATAGTTCAACAAACTTATGGTAGTAACCTGTCAAAACCCAAAATCCTCTAATATTCTTCAATTTTTTAGGAATCATCTAGCCCATCATGGCCTTAATCTTGTTAGGGCTCCCACCACAATCTTCATGAGATACAATATGACCCAAATACTTTAATTCTCCTTTACTCCAAAGAAACATTGGATGATTTGGCATGGTAGTTGTCAAGCCTTTAGTAGTTGTAGCACCTTGTCACAAGTTGTAGATGATCCTCCCAAGACTTGTTATAGATTAGTATATCATCAAAAAAATACTACCACAAATTTTCAAGGAAGGGCTTGAAATGAATTTACCAACCCTTGGAATGTGGAAGGTGCATTTGTAAGGCCAAAAGGCATGACCAAAAAATTCATAATGGCTCTATGAGTTCGGAATGCTGCTTTTTGGGATATCTTCTTCCTTCATTCTGATCTGAAGGATAATCGAACAGAGATCCAATTTGAAATAGGTTTCTCCATGTAGTTAATCTAACGATTCATCAATTATGGGAATTGGAAACTTATCTTAATAGTGATCTGTTGAGCTCTCTATAACTGACACATACGCTATGAGCTATCTTTCTTGAATACCACACACCGGGTGCAGCAGTAAGAACTTTGGCTAGGTCTTAATGATGCCGTACTTCTTAACATTTCTTCAACCATACTAATTTCACTCTTTCCGGGCATAAGGGCATTCAGATGGCCCTCAAGGTTAGGAGGAACACTCTCCAGAATTAGGTGAATTTCATGTGATCATGGATTTCGTGTTGGTGGGAGACCTTTGGGGAATGTTCAAATACTTTTGAATGCTTATCAATGATCCTCGAGATCTTGAGAATAGATAGCTTAGATGTCAGAACATCTAGTGAGCATATTTCTTTTGCACAATAATGCCTTGATTCCCTTTTTCATCACCTTTGTCATTAGAGCTTATCACCCACTGCTCTCAGATACTCAACTCAATTTCTTTTCCTTCCAATAAAATTCATGAAAGCCCTGAAAATTAAAAGCCATGTTCCTAATGATTGTAACCATTGATTCGTATAACATCTGCACTACCCATGGGTATAGAAATCATTGGACTATTCCACACACATATTCCCCATAGTAAGATTGATCTATTGCATTTTCCTGAGCAATTGATAGTTCCTCCATCTCAAGAACCATTACTTGAAACCTCGCTGGATATACAAAGCAATGAGATCTTTGGCTAATTTGCTGTGCTGAATGAAATTATGAGTAATCACAATCAATTAGGACTATTACTCTTTTCTTTTTGATGTATCCTTCGATCTGAGGGTTTGAGGAGTGCTAATTCCACCAATGCATTGTGCTAATTTATATCAGGAGTCAACTCTTCGCACGAAATTGCTTCTACGCTTTCATCTTGAGATGGTCTTTGTTCTTGTTCTTCTTCCTCTTCACAATCTATGTAGAATAATTCTTCTCACCACACTTATGTCCCCATCGCATTTGTTGTCACAATTAAAGCATAAACCTTTGCTTTTCTTCCTTTTCTCCACCAGTTGATGTGTCAACCCTGTAGGTTGATGTGTTTTAGGAGAAGGAGCATTGTTCTTTTTATAGATGTTAGGATAGGTCCTCTAGTAACCATAGCCATTTTTTACTTTCAACATTTTGCCACCTTAAATGCATTTCTCCAATGATTTGGGTTCCCAAAGGCTTAACCTCATGTTGGAATGTTATCTTTAAGGTTCATGAATACATCAACTATGCTCATCCTGAATACTCCATACCTTATATTCAATCTTTGGAAGTTTTCACGTGCTCTAATCCAACCTTTGCTTGAGATTTATCAATTGGCTAAAGAAGGTGTTGTTCTTTGTATCCTCATAGTGTGCTATCATTTCTTCCGCGAAAATTTTCCAAGTGACAAGGGATTTGCAAGAAAGCCATCGACCATACAAATTGATTTAGGTTCTAAATATAAAGAAGCAATTGCATCTTTGTGTGTACATTATGGAGATCAAAGAAATTGCTCCATCTGAAGTATCCATGTGATTGGGTCCTTTCCATCAAACTTCCCATGTCAATCTTAGGAACGGTTGGTCTTCAAACCAAAGTTGGAGTTTCTCCATTCTGATTCAATCTTCCTGTGTCCACATCATGAATTTCCTAGGATGCATTTTCACTTTCGTGTGTCCTCTCTATTATGAAAAAATTTCAATCCTTCCATGATCTCCTTTAACCCATCTATCTTAGTCCATTGAACTATCTTAGTTTCCATTGAATCCATCTTAGTTTCCAATCTAATCCACCATTTTAGCTTCCATTGAATTCATCTTATTTTGTAGTTCATTATGTCCCACGATTTCTTCACCTCATCAAGAGTCCAAGTAGGATTTTGGAGGCTTATTTGGTGTAGAAGTTCCCTTATGGCATACACAAATATCACTTTGAGTCTTTGATTTTGAGTTGGTTATGCTAGACAATATTTACTCTATTATATCTCCTGCTCTGCCCTTCCGGGTATGAAACCTTCCTTTAGGCAGTTCTCTCTGACATTTCTTCTTTTCAATTCCACATGTCTGATCAAATTGGATGTGCCATGGAATTTGATGCGGACTTCACAAATTGGGGTCGATTTTGGACTTTCCAGAGATCTCACTTGTATAGAATTTCCACAAAATAATTGATATCAAATTCTGAAACTTGCACTCAAAATACCACCGACCGTCTCATCGATCCAATGCAACCAGCCCCACTCAATTTGGATACTCCAGCAAGAATTTGCGTTGTTTTACCTAGAACACCTTTCTTGAGACTAGTCAATGGGCGGTCGATAATTCTTATCTTACACAGTAAGTGTATGTACAAATTTAATATGACCCATAAGCTGAACTTTTTTCCACAGATAAAATACTAATTTCTCTAAACTTTCTCCTGAGTTCGTGGTCTCAAACTACATAAAAAACTTATAGAATAGTTCTACAATGACTCATTCTCGTGATGACTTGTATAACCCTATATTTTACATGCTGTATCTCCGAAAGTATTAGGCTTCAGGAGCTGAATTTCGAACACAACGTACCTTGATCCACCTTCTAAATACCTTTGGGCGCTTCCTAAACGTTGTAGAAAAAAAGTTGAGAAGGACAATTCCACCATGTCTCAGATGTATGAGAAACCCCAAGACCATTTTGACTCCATAAGTGTTAAGAACCAAACATCAATATAGCATAGAAAATCCGTAGAGTATGTAATCAACGCCTTGAAAAAGATAATTTCAGATAATGCTTCCTTCAAGGGGAAACCTCCTTTAATTCCCACTTAAATGTTCAAGCACAAGATGATTCAAATGAAAATGTCTCCTTGGTATATATAGGGAGACTAGGAGGTTTTAATGGACTCAAAATGACATAAATAAAATAACATTACTAATCTAAATCACAACTAATGGCCTAAAGCCGACATAAATAAAATAACATTACTAATCTAATATGCCCCAATTAAGTGGTAATGAGCCAATATTAGGGCTTAACATTGGTTGAAAGCCAGCTCGTTAATTCAATTAGTGGACAAGAGTTTACTGATAAAACCCATCTAGATAACGAATCACCGTGTAGGTTTTCACCTACAAGATCTCTAGAACAAGTGACTGGCGAATTGAAGGGAAACGATCCTCATGTGCTTGTGAATGATGTTATTTTGAACGTTAATGTTAAGTCTGATGTCAAGAAACTCTGTGAAGGAACAAAACAACAGTGCACAAATTTGGGTTTCAAGAATAATTTGGTCTCCTAATCTCTGGAAAACTCAGAAACTGAAAGGGAAATCATTTGAGCTCAATCGAACTGATCGAGATCGATGATTGAGGCTCGAATCATGAGATAGAGGATTTCTTAATGAGGGAAGACCCAAAAAATCAATGCTCCAGGAGGGAGGTTATCACCCATGTTGAACCATATGATTTCGTGACCAATTTACCCCCGTGTCTTAAGGGTAAAGAAGGATTTCCAGGTATCGGCCATGATTTGGAACAAACAGCAGGTAAGATTGAAGCACCCTTGGTCGACTGTGTCCCGCATCGATATTCCATCTCTCCGGTACACTATGATAGCTGCCTCTATTGGGTAGAGCATTACTATACCGATTTTCCTCTCTTACAAGCCCGAATTAAAACTTTGACTGCTCAGAATGATCTATTGAAGCAAGAGAACCTCAATCTCAAGGCACATGCAGAGAGAGAGAATAAATGAATCAAGAGAGAAGGAAATGTAATTATAAAGAATACGACCAGTGTCAAAGAAATTATAACTCTAAATTGTTTGATCCCTCTTTGTCTATTTTTGTATGGTAAAACAATTTTATTTTCATTTCATTCATTTCTGTTATCTAAGTTGAAATAAGTAGATTTGAATTTTGATTTTATTTAATAAAATTAAGACTGGCTATAGAATTTATGATCCTGTAGCCATTCCCTTTTTTATAATAATTAGTTATTAGTAATTGTTTTTCTAATATATCAAATTGGTTTTGTTATTCTCAGGAAATGGGAGATTATGTTGTCAATTGCTTGTAGTAAATACTTTCAATTATACGCTTAAATGATCAGTAGTTTCTCCTTCTTTATGTTTTATAAAACTTTGATTTAATTTTGAAAAAACCAACTCTGGTATGAGTGGTTTCCAATTCACTATTTTTGTAATATTACTTGATTTTGGGAGATTAAACTCTATCCTGTGAGACATGAGTATTTGGATCTTGGATTACTTTAAATACTGTTCACTCTTGTTAGTGAAAACATCTTTGATTGGAACGCATTATGGACATGTAATTCCCAAGACTATATGGACAAGTTGTTCACATCTCAGCTTTAGACCAGCGTGACACTGTTCCATTTATGTTTTGCCTCTTATATTATGGAATATTAATATGTTATACAAATTTAGTCTCATTATCATATAATGTTTCATTTTATTCAACACTTTAAATTGTGTCTATAACTTGTTGTTTCATATATTATATCTATGATCGTTATTTCACTTTAATATCATTGATTTATGCTTGATGTTAAGTTGATGTATCACATGAATTCTTCATACTAAATTTATTTTACTATAAGAACTCATCATTACAAGGTCACTGGATCTATATGTTTATTACATAGCTCTTATATCATTGACCCAAAAATACCTTGAGTTTATTCTGAGAATGCTAGCACAAGCCTGTTATAGGTTTCTCTCACAGGCAAGATAGTTGGAAGCTTAAATTGCTCAGGGATATGAACACATTTTGTGACTAATCTCAGGTTAGTTTTATTCGCATTCAATTTATATTATTAGTTTATTTATTAATGAAACAAGAAAGTTTAAATTGGTTGTAACTATTATTTTGTTCTTGTTTCAGATTATGTTTTATTAGTATCTTTTTGAGTTCTTAGATTTTAAATTATTAAACAGAAAATATAAAAAAAATATGTGCTTTCTTTATCTACTTCGTAAACAATTACAAAAACATTGATTTTGCAAGACGTCCACCAAAACTTGCAATTTGTAAATACCCTGTTCATAATGACATATTCATATTTATGTTTTAAACACTTGGAAATAATTAGATTCATATACATAGTATTATAGTTATCGCTTAGAGTAGTTTATTTCTCTTCTTTGTTTTAGGAACTTAGTTGGATAACAAAGCCATTAAACCCATCAGGATAGATCATACCAAATGTCTTGGGTTAATTAGACAACCCCAGTCCGGATCTATCCTTCCAGTTGATAGTGTGTCACTTACGCCCGTCAAAAAATGGTGCTAGAAGGAGGGATGAATTTAATTGATGGCACATGGAGGTCACAAGACTCCTCCCCCACACACTCGCTCTCTCGTTGTAACACGTAGTCACTCAGAAAACAACATTACACTTGAAACAACAACTACCTCAAACAAGAACTCTGAGATTTTCATTGAACTAGTGACACTAGTTCCTCAAGGGGCCGACATCCAAGAAATGTTTTGTCAGTCACTCATAAGAACGCATAGTTCCTTAGCCAGTATCAGACAACCTGGTAGGCCACTTAATCAACCCCTTGATTTATCGAACATCCGATAACAACTTCAAGGCACTGGTCTTCTCCAAAACCCGTTAGGTGAAAATACTACCAATCCTACTGAAACACCTATCCTTGGAGCCGGAGGATCTGGTATTCCACCTTCCCCACCTGATTCATCTCCATCCTCTTTAAGAGGAGAGTCTTCATATGAAGGAAGTTCTTCATCAGAATTCAACACCACCAACTTCCATGGCAAACCAAAACAATCCTGCTAGACCTTGGCTCGATCAAGACGTCATGGTTGTACTCGGACCCCAACACCCATTACTAAAACATCCAGAAAAATGATTTCCCAAGTTTGATCTAGATTCAAAGAAGTCTTCTAAGGATCACATCAAAAAAATTATGTTGGCCATTAGACTCCGGAGTGTTGAACACGAGGACGTAGTATGCAGATTGTTTCCTTATACTTTTGAGGGAAATGCCTCCACATGGTATTTTTCTCAACAACCACAAACCATTGTCTCTTGGGACAAGTTTGAAACTTGTTTCTTGGAAAAATTCGGGGATGATAAATCTTCGGAAGTCTTGGTTATGGAACTCTCCAGCTTAAAAATGAATCCTAAGGAAAAAGTGAAAGATTTTAACCAAATATTTCTTAGTTTAAAAAATAAAATCCCCGCAGATTCAATGCTTGCTAAAAGTTTAATCGTTGCATATTACGCTAAAGCCTTGCACAATAATATAGCCATATGGGTTAAAAGGTGTAAAAAGAACACATTGCTTGAAGCCTTTGAGGAGGCAATTCAAATTGAGAAAGATATATTGAGCCTGAAATATAATCGTAATAGTGAAGTTGAAACAGCTTCATCCTCTAAAAAGAAAATAGAGATCCTCCTCAAACTAAAAATCAACTAGAAACTTTAGACTTAGAAAGCTTACAGAAAGCTTTACAAAAACTGTTTAATCGGGTCATTGACTTGAAAATATTAGCCAAGGAGGCATCCACAATCAAAGGAATTTTTAAACCTCCTTTCATAAAACCTTTTCCTCCCAACCAGCCAAACCCGACCACTGAAGGTCTAAATTTTGAAAGTTTACAATATTCTTTGCAAACCATCTTAGAAGCACATGATAATTATGATTCTTACCCTCTTGAAAGTTTTGAAGACGTAGTTGAGGAAGAAGTACCAGAATAGGAGGAATCATCTCCCACTATCTTCAGTCACTTCTCAGACAGTATCTTCCAAGAAAATTTTGAAACTGTTCACCCCTACAACACAAGAAGAAAAACGCAAAACAAACCCCCTTCTGAAGTCAGTAAAAATGTGTTTCCAAAATAGTCAAAGCAAGTTGAAATTAAGCAAATCTTAGCAGTCCCAGTTTTATATTATGATTTTATTGAAGATCTAAAAAAACTTAGAGATAATATTTATGTTTTTGAGCTACTGAAATTTCCCCTTATTTTGTAGAAAATGCTTCAAAATATCGCTAAAAACAGTAAAAACAACGATCCTAGCAGCAAGAAATCAGCAGAAATCGATTCAAATACAGTCAAAAAAATCCCAACTAAAACAACATCTAAACTTCCAGATAAAAGGGATTTAGCAGGAAAAACCATGGAAAATGTAGATAAAATTCTTTTAGGGACAACAGCTAAAAATCAACAGAATTATGTTGTTAACACTCAGAAAAATGTCTCTCCTTTTTTGTTAACCTTTGAAATTTTTAATAGGAATGTACATAATTGTATGGTTGATTCTGGTGCATCGTCAAGCATAATGCCTCTATCTATTTGTCAAAAAATTAATGCAGAAGTTAAACCTTCTGATCTCAAAATCATTGAGCTAGATCGAACAAACGTTAAGGTAATTGGTGAGCTTAAGAATGTTCTGGGTAGATTACCGTCCAATATTAAGTTTCATCAGATAATTGACATTATCATTTTTGATATCCATGAAGTTTGTGGTTTGTTTTTAAGCAGGGACTGGTCAGAACAGCTGCATGGTTACTTTTCCACAAATTGGTCTCATTTGTGGCTGCCTGAAAACAGATGGCCCAATAAAATCAGGATAAACATAGAACGTTATATGAAGCATACTGTAACAGATATAAATGATCCAAATGAACCTTTCATTAAATCTGCAAACTCATTTGAAACACAGGGAATGAATACCTTCTTTGGTAATTTCATGACCGGAATTTCTTCTATTACTGATCCTGGGCAATAATCAAAAGTTATGACCTATACTCAGACATCAACTTTTCCAAGTATACCATGTACTGTTGACGAAGTCCACATCTGGTCATTGTACTTTAATGGATCCAAATCCAAAGAAGGATCAGGTGCTAGTTGTGTACTCATCGATCCTGCAGGTAATAAGACTTTTATTGCTTGTTGGCTAGAGTTTGAGTGCACTAATAACATCGTCGAATACGAAGCACTTCTACAAGGACTTAGGAAAGATTTAGATATGGACATGAGAAATTTGATGGTATTTGGTGATTCGGAAATCATGGTTAACCAGGTAATAAATGTCATACATTTCTTATCACCACATCTAAAAAGCTACCAAACCGAGGTATGGAGTTTGATGCAAAACTTTTCAGCATTTAACATAAATTCCATTCCTAGATTAAGTAATTCATAGGTTGATTTATTGGCCAATGTTGCTTCTAAACTATTTCTCATTGAAGGTCTTTCCCCTAATGCGTTTTCAATTGAATTGTTGTTAAGGTCGTCGATCCTGGATAACATCACAAATTGGAGAGTATTAGATGATGACCAACAGATCGTCAACGTTGTGCACATGGAAGACACCTTACAAGGTGCAGTCATTGATGAAGGTACTCATGATGAGAACCTCTGAAACTTCATGGTAATATCGGATCCTAGATCCCCTGAATCGACATCTGATCTGGTAAACTCTATCCCCAGATTTGTTGTAAGATTAGAGAAATTTTATGACTTGCATGATAAATTTAGAGGGACGGTTAATTGTAAACCAAATAGTTATTCTTTGATTTATGAGACGGTCAATTTAGGAACAAAGGACAATCCTCAAAATATTAATCTGGGAACAGGTTGTCCCAAGCAAGAATGATTTTCTTTTATAAAATTGTTTAAAGAATTTAAAGACATTTTTTCCTAGACGTATGATGACTTGAAAACATTCTACCCCAATATCATACAACATGTCATCCCCATGAAACCCCAGACACAACCTTTTCAACAGAAATTGAGGAAGATGCACCCTAAATTGGAACCCACTGTTAAAAAAGAACTGAATAAATTACTAACTGCAAAGATAATTTTCCCGGTGAGGCACATGCAATGGGTGTCTAATATAGTCCCTATAAGGAAGAAAAGTGGTGAAATTCGACTCTGTGTTGATTTTTGGAACCTAAACCGAGTATCTGATAAATACAACTACCATGTTCCTCCAACGGAACAAATTCTATAGCAGGTGTCTAGTTCTGAAAGACTACCTTTGCTAGATGGATTTTCGGGATACAACCAGGTCCTCATGTCTCCCTCATATCAGCTTAAAACCACCTTTCGTACTCCATGGGGAACTTATTCTTATAGGAAAATGCCTTTTGGACTGATAAACGTTGATGCCACTTTTCACAGAGCAATGGATATTTCTTTTTGCGGTCTCATTAACCAATCGGTTGTGGTCTACCTTGATGATGTCACTGTCTTCTCTAAAAAAAAAGAAAGATTACTTGTCTCACCTTAGGGAAGTCCTAGAATGATGCCACAAGTTCGACATATCTCTCAACCCTAAGAAATCAATCTGTGCAGTGGAGCAAGGTAAATTGCTTGGATTTATAGTGTCTAAAGATGGAATGATTATTGACCCCGAAAGAACCCAAGATATTGCTAAACTCCCCCCTCCTTCTTCCAAAAAAACCATGCAGTCCTTTTTGGGCAAGATTAATTTCATCAGAAGGTTTGTCCCAAGTTTCTCTGAAATGGTAAGACCATTACAGAATTTAATAAAAAAAGATGTTTTGTATCATTGGGGACCACAAGAAATTCAAGCCTTCAATTCAATTAGAAAAGCAATAATAGAAGCCCCTTCCTTGATGAGTCCTAATTTTTCTCAGGATTTCACTCTTTATACCTTTGCTTCCGACCAATCTTATGTTGTTGTGGTAACACATAAAAATGTTGAAAGCAATGAGATACCCATTGACTTCATGAGCTCAACCTTCAAAGGAGTAGAGCTTAACTACCCAACAGTAGATCAACAGGCATATGCTATTTTCAAAGCAGTGAAACACTTCCAGTCATATCTGCTGAAATTCAGAACCAAGGTTATTGTTCCTTACCCAGCTATAAGAAACTTGTTAGTACAAAAAGAACTAGATGAGAAAAGGGCTAATTGGATGATGTCATTACAATAATATGACCTTGAAATAACCCCTGCACAAATTGTTAGAGGTCAAGGCCTGTTTAAACTAGTGGTTGATTCGGTTGAAGAACAAGAAATCCAAATAAACACATCAACTGTGAATCAGTCTAACGAAAAACAGATCAGTTGTGCACAAGTTGTTGCAATTTCCTGGTATGAGAACATTAAATTTTATTTGACATGGATCTACTCCCCGTAATCTTGATCCTAAAAACAAAAGAGCACTCAGGCTTAAGTCTGCATCTTTCTAGTTAATAAATGATGTTTTATTTCGAAATAATTTTGATGGTGTTCTTATGCATTGTTTAGAAAAGGAAGAGGCAGAAAAAGTGCTATCTGAACTTTATGCAGGTGAAGTCGGTGGTCACTTTGGTGGAGATACCAATGCTCACAAAGTTCTAAGAGTCGGGTACTATTGGCCTACTTTGTTTAAATATGCCCATGCGTTGTGTTGTAAATGCATAATCTGCCAAAAGTCTGCAGGACAGGTGAAAAAGACAACATTCCCTTTGCAGCATGTTACTATAGATTCTCCTTTTCAGCAATGGGGCCTTGACATCATAGGACCAATTAATCCCCCTTCTTCACAACAACACAAGTATATCTTTACAACAACGTATTATTTTACTATATGGTCTAAGGTTGTACCTTTGAAAGTGGTGAACACAAATCAGGTAGTATCTTTCTTTAACTCTCATATCATCGCTCGATTCGGCATTCCCGAATGGCTGGTCTTTGATAACGCCTCTTACTTTTCATCCCTTGATATGAATGTTTTTTCTCTGGAAAAAGGGATTAAACTGAAGTATTTTTCAAGATACTACCCTCAAGTAAATGGCTTAGCAGAATCAACAAACAAAATTTTAATCAATATTATTAAAAGGACAGTTTCAAAAAATCACAAGAACTGGCACAATGCACTGTATAAGGCACTCTAGGCTGATAGGGTAACACCAAAAGCTTATGTTGGTAATTCCCCTTTCTTCCTCATCTACGGAAGAGAATAAATTATCCCTCTGCATGTTTTACTTCCTTCCCTGCAACTGTTGCATAAAGTTCAAGAAGAGGAGTGCCCTGCTCTAGAAAATCGAATAAATGCCTTATTAAAACTGGAGGAAGTGAGAACACAAGCAAAGCATAAACTGGATCAACATCAACAAATTGTAAAAAGATGGTTTGATTCAAATTATTCTTCAGATAGGAATTTTGATGTCGGATATTTGGTTCTCAAGTGGGACAAAGCTCACGACGGAAAGGGGGAACACACCAAGTTCCAGAATCTGTGGTTGGGACCATTTGTAATTTATGAAAAATTCAGTCCCAACTCTTTCCGCCTGCATAGTTTGGAGGGACATATAGACACTTTCCCAGTGAATGGCCAGGCTCTCAAAAGGTATTTCACCTAATTATTTCAGATCCACCTTTTGTACATATTTTTAATTTTATTTTCTGTTTTTAATTTTGGTTCTTTTCATTTTTCTGGATTTTGATTTATTTTTCAAATAATTATGTCTGAGACACCATTTCATTTGTGGAAGGGAAATCAGAAATTTCATTCATTAGCAACAACTGACAACTCCTCGAAGCACCGGTGCTATAAATGATAAAACTCATATCAACAGAAGTAATTTTCTGTTCAAAACAATGTTCCTGGTTTCTCTTTAAAATTACGAGAAGACACGATTATCATTAATAAAACTCTTAACGTTGTCCCTGTTTTAAGGAGAACAACTTGATTATAACTTCCTGTCCTCGAGATGGTTTCTTAACAAAAATATAAATGTTCATATCATGATGAAGGTCGTCAAATGAGAAAATAAGTTGTAAAAGATCATGTTTTGTTTTCAAAATCTAAGATTTTCAGCATCACCCCGCTCTCTTGAATATCATAAGTTTCTGTAAATTTGTAAACAAATTCTAGAGAGTTGAAAGCATTGCAAGGTGTAGGAAGTGGCTGTAAACCCACCGAGACATTGAACAGGTCTATTGGCAGCGGGTAAATTCACACATGATGCCAAGGCAACTTCGTCGGGGTACTGAACAGGCCTATTGACAGCGAAGCAATTTCAGGTTTAAGAAAATTTTCAGGTATGTATTTTTGTAATTGATCAAAAGTAAAGATGTTCTTTATCATGGATGATCGACTCTTGGATGGGATAGAGGTGTTAGAGTGGGTTAAATGACATCCCTGCCGAGGCTATGGACACCTATTGGCAACAGTGGCCCTGTCAATAGTATCGGAGTCGGTTGCCTCAACATTGTTTCCCTTGTAATCAAAACCTGATACCACATTTCATTTTTTACAGAAACACATATGATGCTAGACTACGTTATTTTCTAAGTTTTGATCAGAATGCTTGACCTGTTATCAATTGTTTCTTAAAATTTCATTCTTTCTGATTCACCCTAAAATGAATTTCTTGGTGATGCAAAGATAACTGCTTCGCCCAGTACGTCGCCATTGTTGGCAGCCAAACATCATTTTTTATATTTAACATGATCAAAAGAGATTAAACTTTTCTGTCGCTGCCATCACCTCAAATTTGTAAACATTTTTCTAAGTTTCAAAATGATTGTTGGATTAAAGATTACCTTATTAAATTTTTATTGTTTGCATTTTCGTTTGTTTTATTTTTAATTCATAACTGTAAGCATGAATTAAACATAAAACTTGCCTTGGTTTAATAATTTTGTGCCTTATAAATACCTTAAAAGCCACCCATATGTAATTGAAATTCAAATCTTATGAAATGGTTGATTAATCCATTATCAAATTTTCGTGTTAATATGGTTGTTATGAATTCAATGGTTCGATAGTTCATTGTCGATTTTTTTTTATACATGAAGAGCCTTGGTTAATTTTTTATATTCTTCTCATGAGTTCAATGGTCGTATCAACATTCATACCAATGAGTAAAGACCTGTTGCACTTGCGTTTTCGCCTTACCTTGCTGGCTCAAAACATTAATGAAGCTATTGATTATCTGCATAGGGTTTTGTACTCTGTAGTTTTGGCACTCATCGCAAGAGATGGTAAGGAATACAATGAACCCTCTGGTTTTCATTCTCACTGTCCAAGTTATGATAACCCCCAAGCTTTTTTATTTTCATGCTTCCACTCTCTATTCAGACCTGTTTCTGTTTATGGATGATTTTAGGGGCTAAATTTCGCTCATGGGCTAATTTTCCATGGTTTTTCCAAAAACGAGATTCTCTATTTTAAAACTAATTCGCCCAAATTCTATAGGATACAATTATTTTACCTTAAAAATCGCCAAAATTTTATAAAAACGATATAAAATCCTTATAAATTTGAATATTTTTACAAAAATATCGCCAGAAATTTATAGTTGGCATATGAAGGATTAGTAAGATTCGCCAATTTCTCTACATTTTAAAACAAATTTCCATCCTTAAAATCATCCATGTTTCTGTTGCTCGCACATTGGGAATCTAAAGCTATTCCAAGTGATCTATGTTGCATCCTTGTTACAATGGTCTTGGCACCCGTCGTTCGTATAGAGTCGAACGAATTCCAAGCCTTACTATCCCATGACGATGCTATTAATGACTTAAAGGATCATGGCTGGGATATATTCCTCAAGAAATTCGAGGGTTATAATCTCCAGGTTGCAAAATATTTCACACAAACCTTTGACAGTTTCAGAGCTAATATTGGAGATATACAGTTAGAATTGACAGAGGAATTCATGAGCAAAGAAACAGGGCTCCCATCAAAGGGTGAGATGTGGTTTAAAAATGACAAAATAGAAGAAGTCACGTGGAATTTTTTTTTGACCTCTCGTAAAACCACTTTATTTATAAAAGGTATTCATATCACTCTGTTAAAACCTAGATGGCATAGTTTACTGTTAATTCTGAAGCAAGTTGTTACCTGCAAAGGTCAATACAAACTATTTTTTCTATACCATGTTTGTTTGCTTATGAATTTCATGGGTTTTGATTTAGATATGCCCTTTTACCTATTGATGAGTCTCTACAAGATATCCAATCGTTACAAACGACAGGGTATCAATTCGAGCCTATTCCACCATGGACTTGTTAAAATTTTGTTGGTGTATCAACTATCGAAAATAGGTGACAGTTGGGAGACCTTTCTGATGAGAAATATCTTCATCCAGGCCGACCCTACAACCAACCCTCTTTTAATTGCAAACCCTAACTCGAACAATCCAGTGGTTGAGATCCAGTTCGTTAATTCAATTAATGGACCCGAGTTTACTAATAAAACCCCTCTAGATAACAGATCATCGTGTAGGTTTTCACCTGCAAGATCTCCAGAACAAGTGACTGATGAATTGAAGGGAAATGATCCTCATGTGTCTGTGAAAGATGTTATTTTGAACGTTAATGTTAAGTCTAATGTCAAGAAACTCTGTAAAGGAACAAAACAATAGTGCATGAATTTGGGTTTCAAGAATAAGAAGGTTGGTCACCTAATCTCTAGAAAACTCATAAACTGAAAGGGAAATCATCTGAGCTTGATCGAATTGATCGAGATCGATGATCAAGGCTCGGATCATGAGATAGAGGATTTATTGATGAGGGAAGACCCAGAAAATCAATGATCCAGGAGGGAGGTTATCACGCATGTTGAACCATATGATTTCGTGACCAATTTACCCCCATGTCTTAAGGGTAAAGAAGGATTTTTAGGTATTGGCCACGATTTGGAACAAACAACAGGTAAGTTTGAAGCATCCCTGGTCAATTGTGTCTTGCATCGATCTGCCATCTCCTCAGTACACTGTGATAGCTGCCTCTATTGGGTAGAGCGTTACTATACCGATGTTCCTCTCTTACAGGCCTAAATTAAAACTTTGACTTCTCAGAATGATCTATTGAACCAAGAGAACCCCGATCTCAAGGCACATGCAGAAAGGGAGAATAAATGAATCAAGAGAGTGGGAAATATAATTATAAAGAATACGACCAGTGTCAAAGAAATTATAAACTCTGAACTGTTTGATCCCTCTTTGGCTAATTTTTTATTGTAAAACAAATTTATTTTCATTTCATTCATTTCTGTTATCTAAGTCAAAATAAGTAGATTTGAATTTTGATTTCATTTACTAAAATTAAGACTGGTTACAGAATCTATGATTTTGTAGCCAGTCCCTTTTTTATAATAATTAGTTATTAGTAATTTTGTTTCTACTATATCAAATTGGTTTTGGTATTCTCAGGAAATGGGAGATTGTGTTGTTGATTGCTTGGAGTAAATAGTTTCAATTATATGCTTAAATGATCAGTGTTTTCTCCTTCTTTGTGTTTTATAAAACTTTGATTTAATTTTGAACAAACCAACTCTGGTATGAGTGGTTTCCAATTCACTATTTTTGTAATATTACTTGATTTTGGGAGATTCAACTCTATCCTATGAGATATGAGTATTTGGATCCTAGAATACTTTAAATAATATTCATTAGTGAAAACATATTTGATTGGAACGAATTATGGACATGTAAGACTATATGGACAAGTTGTTCACATCTCGGATTTAGACCAGCGTGACATTGTTCCATTTACGTTTTGCCTCTTATATTATGGAATATTAATATGCTATACGGATTTAGTCTCATTAGCATACAATGTTTCATTTTATTCAACACTTTAAATTTTGTCTATAACTTGTTGTTTCATATATTATATCTGTGATCTTTATTTCACTTTAATATCATTGATTTCTGCTTGATGTTAAGTTGATGTATCACATGAATGCTTCATACTAAATTTCTTTTACTATAAGCACTCATCATTACAAGGTCACTGGATCTATATGTTTATTACATAGCTCTTATATCCTTGCCCCAAAAATACCTTGAGTTTATTCTGGGAATGCTAACACAAGCCTGTTATAAGTTTTTCTCACAGGCAAGATAGTTGGAAGCTTAAATTGCGCAGGGATATGAACACATTTTGTGATTAATCTCAGGTTAGTTTTATTCGCATTCAATTTTTGTTATTAGTTTATTTATTAATGAAATAAGACAGTTTAAATTAGTTGTGACTATTATTCTATTCTTGTTTCATATTATGTTTTATTAGTATATTTTTGAGTTCTTAGATTTTAAATTATTAAACAGAAAATATAAAAAATATATATATGTGCTTTATTTATCTACTTCGTAAACAAGTACAAAAACGGTGATTTCGCAAGACATCCACCAAAACTTGCAATTTGTAAATACCCTGTTCATAATCACATATTCATATTTATGTTTTAAACACTTGTAAATAATTAGATTCATGTAGATAGTATTATAGTTATAGCTTAGAGTAGTTTATTTCTCTTCTTTGTTGTAGGACCTTAGTTGGCTAACAGAGCCATTAAATCCATCATGATAGATCATACCAAACGGCTTGGGTTAATTAGACAACCCCAGTCTAGATCTATCCTTCCAGTTGACGATGTGTAACTTACGCCTGTCAACAATAAATAAGGATCATTTTTATTTCATTTTCATCATAGCTCTCCCATCTTGGAGAACATACTTAGCTGAAATTTGGGCCCTCTTCTAGAAAATTGGATATCTCTCTCTTATGAAAGTGTATTTTGGTTATTTCTCTTGGTGTACTGTGGAGCTAAGGTGTGTTCACCTCTTGGATGCTTACTCTCTTACTTTGTGGTGGAATTTTCTTGATGAACTAGGGTTTTATATTGCATCTATCTTGGAATTGGTAAGAAAAAACTGCAATTTGTTAGTTCTTCTTGTTTGTTTCATAGTGTTATTGGTTGAAACCCTAGGAAGAGTTTAAGTTCATACACCCTCCATCAAGTTTCATCTCATTTCTAGTTGATAAGTCATTTTGGGACAAGGTTGCTAGGAGGAGTACAAGGGTGTACACCCTCCAAGATTTATCTAAGCTTGATTTGTGTGCCCTAGGGACTAAAATGGTTTACACCCCTAGAGATATTGTAGATATAAATCTTATATCCAAGACTCCATTTACACATATTTTAAAAGGAAATAATCTGATTTTTGCATTGGAGAAATAAAATTGCTTGCATTGGATAAGGTGATTTTACGAGATTTTAAAATTGTTTGAAGTGGAATCAATTCTATGCTCTAATAGCTTGATTGAGCCACGAGGGCATATTATTTTTCCAAGGAAATATTATTTATATCATAACTTAAAGTTAACTACTCTATATCTTTGAATTTAACTTGCATTTCAACTGTGGAAATTTTCTAGTAACCCATCACCATCTTTCTATTGCTAATTGGTGAACTTTTTGTCGGATTACTTGCTTGTTCTCATGGTTGAAACTTGTTGTTTTAGAAAATATTTTCTACAGTCACTTGGATGTTACAAACATTATCTGAAAACATCATACATGATCCAGGTGGATATCGGGGGCCACCCATCTTTTCCAAA
>SNQJ01S0034226.1:32773-46947 GCA_010110895.2 Picea sitchensis | reverse complement strand
CCTTAGATGGATACAAATATGTGATTAGTTGTTTATTTCAATAGTGAGCACAAATGGAACTCTTGAAACCTTCATCATACCCATGACTTGCTACGGTTTGGAATGTAGAGAGGAATGGAACTCAAAATCTTTATGATACCTACGTCATTAGTTTTTTATCCAAATATCAAGGGGGGTGGAACTCTCGAACCCTTTATCATACCCATGGTTAGCTTGCTTCAACACATGAATGCAGAAGGGAATATAACTCTTGAAAACTTATGGTACGGTCCACGTCATTTATTTTTTATTCCAATAGCCAAGGGGGGTGGAACTCTTGAAACCTTCATCAAACACATCGCTTGCTATGACTTAGGATTGTAGAAGGGAATGGAACTCTTGAAGCCTTATGCTATTTACATCATTAGTTTTTTATTCCAATAACAAGGGGATGGAACTCTCGAACCCTTTATCATACTCATGACTAGCTTGCTACAACATAAAAATGTAGAAGAAAATTAAACTCTTAAAACCTTATGGTACCCACATCATTAATTTTTTATTTCAATGGTGATGAGGATGGAACTCTTGAATCCTTATAGTAACTACATCATTAATTTTCTATTCTAATAATGAAATGATGGAACTCTTGAAACCTTCATAGTACACATGGCTTGCTATGACATAAAAATGTTCGTGGATGACAGCAACTTGCTACAATGTATGAACTAGGGTATGAAACTCCCATTCCAACAACAATTTTCTACTATATAGAAACCCTAGCATTATGAAGTTTCTAAAATTTTATGAAGTATATTTATTTTAGGTTTAGATGACATTCTTTTTTGAGAAGAAAAAATCTCCAACCTTATTCAAAGATTAAATGGAAATTACACCTCCCACTTGCAAACTGCACAGATAAATCTAATATTACATTTAAGTATGTTGCAAATTTTTTTTCTCCTTTTAAAACATGTACCAAACCCATAAAAAAATATTTTACAATGATCAAGTGATTAAAACTGTGCCCTCGAATCCCTACTCTGATTTTACAATGTTGGTGTTTAAAGCTGGAGATTTCTAGTGGAGGTGGTTCATGGGATTTGTTTGGGGCTTTTAGTCTCACTCTGTTTCTCCTTTTCAACCTGAGTTATGTGAGGTTTAGTCGATGTAAGAAAATTATATTTCATTAATATAATTAAGCTAATTTTCTTATAGAAAAGGATTAAAACTGTGATAAGAATTAGTATGACAAATAAGATATCAAGATTCATTAATAGAAAACGTAATGCACTAATTGTTTAAATGTTGCTTAAGCCTAGTACCTCTCAACATTCCCATCCTTGCTGACTGGACATACTATCTCTCTCGCATTTAGTAGCTGTGTTGTCAGTGAAATTGGTGTGACTTCTGCTTACTGTGCAGAGCTCCCTGCCCTTTAGGTACATGAATGTGGCCTGCCTGCCAGATGGGTTCTGGTCCACTCATCACCCACAGACCTGTTCACATGCCTGCCATCCAACCTTGATGATGATCGGCAGGAAACCCAAACTCTTAGCCTCTCTTCTCATCCATGGATCACCTCCACTGCATAGGACAAACGATCCACCTTTGGATTGGCATGGTGGCTTTTCATGTGGTACCAACATGTCAAAGTGCTGCTAATTTTACTTCTTGTCTCTATTCAGACTAGTGGGTCCTTACTAACCACTTGGCCCATGCTGAGGAGACGAAACTACCCATGAATTTCTTGAACAACTGAGTACAATATATACCAGGAGTTCTAATTCCACTCGTTTCCTGCATTCATCATTGCTATAAAACAGTTTCATGAACCTATAAATTTCCATACATACTTCAAAACTCCAACTACTCCCAGCCTGATTTTTCGGTTTATGTCTTTCCTTGGCTTCCAGTTGGCCTTGTTGCAGAGGTAGTCCTTTCCTTCTTGAATTCTTCAAGACTTCCGTTGGGCTCATGCAGTAATCTCGGAACACAATGTAACTTATATGTTCAACTCTGCAGGACCAGATCAACTTGAAGTATTCTTGTGGAAGTTAGACTGTTATGAATGAAGTTCTAAAGCATATTTTTCCCTGAAAGGTTTGTGACATTAATTTTGATGGATGGCAAGTGACTGGTATTTCATTTTACATAATGGATTTTTCTTTTGAGAAAAAACTGAAGCATATGTATGTAAGAATAATGTGGAACTGCAAGTGACTGGTATTTCATTTTACATAATGGAATTATCTTTTGAGAAAAACTGAAGCATGTGTATGTAAGAATAATGTGGAACTACATTGATTTCATGGTCTTATCTGAACTGTGAAGAGAAGATGGCATGTGTGAGTGACGATGGAATCTACATTTTGGTTTTTCCTGTCATGTATTTTATTTCATTTCATTGGACTATTACTTGCAGTGGCCAGTCTCTTCTTGTAAACTTCACTGAGTTTACATATATACAAACTAACATAACACAGATAANCCTTAGATGGATACAAATATGTGATTAGTTGTTTATTTCAATAGTGAGCACAAATGGAACTCTTGAAACCTTCATCATACCCATGACTTGCTACGGTTTGGAATGTAGAGAGGAATGGAACTCAAAATCTTTATGATACCTACGTCATTAGTTTTTTATCCAAATATCAAGGGGGGTGGAACTCTCGAACCCTTTATCATACCCATGGTTAGCTTGCTTCAACACATGAATGCAGAAGGGAATATAACTCTTGAAAACTTATGGTACGGTCCACGTCATTTATTTTTTATTCCAATAGCCAAGGGGGGTGGAACTCTTGAAACCTTCATCAAACACATCGCTTGCTATGACTTAGGATTGTAGAAGGGAATGGAACTCTTGAAGCCTTATGCTATTTACATCATTAGTTTTTTATTCCAATAACAAGGGGATGGAACTCTCGAACCCTTTATCATACTCATGACTAGCTTGCTACAACATAAAAATGTAGAAGAAAATTAAACTCTTAAAACCTTATGGTACCCACATCATTAATTTTTTATTTCAATGGTGATGAGGATGGAACTCTTGAATCCTTATAGTAACTACATCATTAATTTTCTATTCTAATAATGAAATGATGGAACTCTTGAAACCTTCATAGTACACATGGCTTGCTATGACATAAAAATGTTCGTGGATGACAGCAACTTGCTACAATGTATGAACTAGGGTATGAAACTCCCATTCCAACAACAATTTTCTACTATATAGAAACCCTAGCATTATGAAGTTTCTAAAATTTTATGAAGTATATTTATTTTAGGTTTAGATGACATTCTTTTTTGAGAAGAAAAAATCTCCAACCTTATTCAAAGATTAAATGGAAATTACACCTCCCACTTGCAAACTGCACAGATAAATCTAATATTACATTTAAGTATGTTGCAAATTTTTTTTCTCCTTTTAAAACATGTACCAAACCCATAAAAAAATATTTTACAATGATCAAGTGATTAAAACTGTGCCCTCGAATCCCTACTCTGATTTTACAATGTTGGTGTTTAAAGCTGGAGATTTCTAGTGGAGGTGGTTCATGGGATTTGTTTGGGGCTTTTAGTCTCACTCTGTTTCTCCTTTTCAACCTGAGTTATGTGAGGTTTAGTCGATGTAAGAAAATTATATTTCATTAATATAATTAAGCTAATTTTCTTATAGAAAAGGATTAAAACTGTGATAAGAATTAGTATGACAAATAAGATATCAAGATTCATTAATAGAAAACGTAATGCACTAATTGTTTAAATGTTGCTTAAGCCTAGTACCTCTCAACATTCCCATCCTTGCTGACTGGACATACTATCTCTCTCGCATTTAGTAGCTGTGTTGTCAGTGAAATTGGTGTGACTTCTGCTTACTGTGCAGAGCTCCCTGCCCTTTAGGTACATGAATGTGGCCTGCCTGCCAGATGGGTTCTGGTCCACTCATCACCCACAGACCTGTTCACATGCCTGCCATCCAACCTTGATGATGATCGGCAGGAAACCCAAACTCTTAGCCTCTCTTCTCATCCATGGATCACCTCCACTGCATAGGACAAACGATCCACTTTTGGATTGGCATGGTGGCGTTTCATGTGGTACCAACATGCCAAAGTGCTGCTAATTTTACTTCTTGTCTCTATTCAGACTAGTGGGTCCTTACTAACCACTTGGCCCATGCTGAGGAGACGAAACTACCCATGAATTTCTTGAACAACTGAGTACAATATATACCAGGAGTTCTGATTCCACTCGTTTCCTGCATTCATCATTGCTATAAAACAGTTTCATGAACCTATAAATTTCCATACATACTTCAAAACTCCAACTACTCCCAGCCTGATTTTTCGGTGTATGTCTTTCCTTGGCTTTCAGTTGGCCTTGTTGCAGAGGTAGTCCTTTCCTTCTTGAATTCTTCAAGACTTCCGTTGGGCTCATGCAGTAATCTCGGAACACAATGTAACTTATATGTTCAATTCTGCAGGCCCAGATCAACTTGAAGTATTCTTGTGGAAGTTAGACTGTTATGAATGAAGTTCTAAAGCATATTTTTCCCTGAAAGGTTTGTGACATTAATCTTGATGGATGGCAAGTGACTGGTATTTCATTTTACATAATGGAATTTTCTTTTGAGAAAAAACTGAAGCATATGTATGTAAGAATAATGTGGAACTGCAAGTGACTGGTATTTCATTTTACATAATGGAATTTTCTTTTGAGAAAAACTGAAGCATCTGTATGTAAGAATAATGTGGAACTGCATTGATTTCATGGTCTTATATGAACTGTGAAGAGAAGATGGCATGTGTGAGTGACGATGGAATCTACATTTTGGTTTTTCCTGTCATGTCTTTTATTTCATTTCATTGGACTATTACTTGCAGTGGCCAGTCTCTTCTTGTAAACTTCACTGAGTATACATATATACAAACTAACATAACACATATAATCAAAATAAACAAGCCAGTATTTTATATATATATATTCACAAAATGCTGGCTTGTTTATTTTGATTATCTGTGTTATCATGTTATGTTACTTTGTATAATTGTTTATTTACCTCTCTGCTCTGCCTGGTTTTATTTTTATTTTTTTATTTTTAATAATAGAACTGCTTATTGGCTTTATGCCTCAAGTGTTGTCTGTACTGTATACTTGTAGAAAAGCTTTCTGAATTAAATGTTTCTTCATTATTTGTGTCCATCGTTGTTTTATCAACCATTGTGGTCCAGCATCAGGACTCATTGATGTTTGTCTCAATATCCATAACTCAGTCCTGAAGATGGACCACCAATTATTGATCTTACACATCGAGAGAAACAAAGAAGATCAGTGAATTTAATTATATTTTGTAACCTCTTGGAATTTCTCCTATTACAAAATTTTCTTTTAAAAATAATTTGTATTACATACATTGAATAACTTACTGTATAAGCTATTAATAAAAAGTGAAACATTTTATTCAAATATAGTTATTAAAAACATTGCATTGAATTGTTTGTCTAAACCACACCTAAATTATGATAGGGATTTCATTATTTCCCTTTGCTAATGTCTTCAAGTTGGCAGTGAAGGTCATCGAGATGATACCCATTACAGCTCACTGCATAAACTTTGACTGCAACACCCAGCTTTCTAATGCCCAGCATGAGCATGAAGATGCTTCTGACCACCAAAACTTCCACTATTTTTCCAAAGTTTCATTGCCACCTCTGGGGGCACGGGACATTCAGATGAACTTGAGGAAATATATCATTTCTCCATATGATACTATTTACAGGTAGAGTACTCTAGTTATAGTGGCATGTGCTTCACATTATATTTTCATAAATGTATGTGTATATGTAATTGAATGAAAATGTATGTTTCTGTGGATTTAGGTGTTGGAACACATTTTTGATCATTTTGGTTGTATACTGCGCATGGATAAATCCATTTGAGCTTGGATTCATTGATGAGCCGAAACCTGGAGCACTGTTCATTGCAGACATAGTGATAGACATATTTTTTGCCATTGATATCGTTGTCACCTTCTTTGTAGCATACGTGGATGATAAAACACAGCAAATAGAAGACAATCCCAAACGTATAGCAGTTCGGTAAAGTAGTTTATCTCAAGGCTTGATTAATTTTTTCTGCTCAAAGATTTGCCTATATTTGTACTGTATTTCTGTTGTTTCATAGTAGTATCTTATGTAATTTGAAATGAATGAATCTGCGCAGGTATATTTCCACATGGTTCATATTTGATATCACTTCTACAGTTCCATTTCAGCCATTTAGCTATATTTTTACAGGAAAATTTGGGTCTGGTCTTTCATACAACTTGCTTAACTTGCTGCGACTATGGCGTTTGCGCAGAGTCAAATCTCTTTTCACAAGGTAATATATATAGTAATCTTCGATTTCGATTTCTCCATATTTTTTTCAAGTTTTTCTGGTCACCGAGGTTTTGAGTTTTTCAGGTTACTTAGTTTTTTTTTTCCAGATTATGCTTGCCTATTTTTAGCAAATTTTCCAATTTCCTCCTTGATGACCCCTGCCAACTTTTTAGCCCGTGTCCAGTTTTGCTACATTGTGATAGATCGATTTACAAGAATAGATTTGAACACTCAATTACAACTGAAGCAGCTGAATATATGTTGTGTTTGCCTTAGGCTTGAGAAAGATATAAGGTTCAGCTACTTTTGGGTGCGATGTGCGAGGCTTATTTGTGTAAGTCCCATCCTCAGCATTGTTTTTATTATTGAAGTAGTTGGTATACCTAGATTTTAAGTCTCGGAAGTGATACTCGTGTGATTTGTGTGAACTTGATTTATGCTCCTCAAGCTTCTCAGCCTTAAGGAAGTACATATCAAACTGGTTAAATGAATTTGAGATACTGAATATATCCCAACACTGTTTAAATTTAATGGATTCCTTTTCTATTGAAATATCTTAGGCTATCTAAACCCAGGTCTGTGCACTTAGAGGTTGCAAAGGTTGAGGTCGCTCACGTCAATCTCAAGTTCCAGAACTTGATATGTCTATAATTTGTGTGAACTTAAGACATATAACGTCAAGCTTGTCAACCTGAGGTGTATATAGACCTGTGAACTTGAGGCGTACAACGTCAAGCTTGTCAACCTGAGGTGTATATTAAACCTGACTTTAGATGGTTTTGGGATATTGAATAACCCAATACATTGTCAAATCAATGAATTGTTACAGTACAGCATTAAATGCAATATATGTTAGATATACATAGTTAGATATGAAGCATAATGATTTATATTCCAGCTAATATTAAATTTAATGCTACACTGTTTCATGCTTGTTGATCACCCAGCTCCAACCAGAGCTGTAGAAAGCACCCGGCTTCTCTCCTGCATTGAAATCAGACCTGAGTTTAGATGGAACACAGAACAGTACAACATTAAATGCAATATAGAAAGAAAGAAAGAAAGTATTTTTAATGTCCATGAGGCTAAAAATAGTCTACAGGACAGATTGTTTTTCCATCTGGCTTTTGTATTCGGCCCTTTTCCTGTGAAGTTTTACAATAACCACTCCCAGCTTCTCGACAAACTCTTTGATGAATAGATTATCCCAAGAACTAGTTGCCAGAATACCTACATAATTTTCCCTGCTGTCTTTGAGTGCCTCACATTCTAAATGCTGTGTCATACATAGTTGAATATGAAACATACAAGTGTATATTCAGCGAATATTTTATATAATGCTGCACTGCTCCATGCTTATTGATCGCCCAGCTCCACCCAGGGCTGTAGAAAGCACCAGGTTTAATGAAAGGATTATGTACAATTGTTCAGTTTCATAGAGTTTAATGAACCACGATATGTCTTCTGAGTGGACGTGTTTGTGCTGTTTGTCCCTTTTTTGGTTGTGATAGGTGACACTCTTTGCAGTACACTGTGCTGGATGTATGTATTATCTGCTGGCAGAACGTTATCCTGACCGGAATAAAACGTGGATAGGCTCTGTTAGGCCTAATTTCAGAGAACAAAGTATATGGGTCCGCTATATATGCTCTTTATATTGGTCCATTACAACTTTAACTACGGTTGGATATGGAGATCTCCATGCAGTTAATTCTATCGAGATGACTTTCGACATATTTTATATGTTGTTCAATCTGGGTCTCACAGCTTACTTGATTGGGAATATGACCAATCTAGTAGTTGAGGGTACAAGTCGTACAATGCAATTTGTAAGTATGAAATTTGTAAGTTTTTGATGCATAGAAGTTTTTTAAACATACATGGCTGAACAATAATATATATGTAGAGACGTCAATGGGGTTTTGGTTGAATGGTGCAGGGTTGTTTTACATTCTTATCTATCTGCATACTCCTTGTGGATTACCTGGTTGCTTGTGGATGGGCTAGATGCAAGTCAGGGGAGAATTTGGTAGAATAAATATTTGTAATGACAGCATCTCAGTCAAAGCGCTTTCCAACTTGAAAAATGTTGAATATTCTTATAGGAGATGGATATATGTATGCCCATGTGTGAAGAAATGTGTTGTGGGTTTGTAACAGAGTATATGTTTATATATATATAGACACACATTCTCTAAAGAATTTACACTCAGCTATGAATCCCAAATCCTCATTCTCTAAAGAATTTACACTCAGCTATGAATCCTAAATCCTCATTAACTTAATTCAAATATCCATTTTATTATGGGGTGAGAATTTATGCTTAGCTAGGAATTCCAATTCTGCATTAACCTAGTGCAAATACTCATTTTAAAATGGGATAAATCCCAACTTTGCATTGACATTGTACAAATACCAATTTTCACATGGGARAGAGAATTGAACCTTACACATCTCCCATAATGTTTTGCACATCTTCCATACAAAAGAAAAAACTTTACCATTTACACTCATCTTCATATATTTTCTCTTTTAGAAAGTTTGAACTTTGTACCTCTCCCATGACTCTCTTCTCATACCACTTTAACACTTCCATACAAAAGAAAAAACTTTACCATTTACACTCATCTTCATATATGTTCTCTTTTAGAAAGTTTGAACTTTGTACCTCTCCCATGACTCTCTTCTCATACCACTTTAACATGGGGTAAAGAGATTTGAATATTATACCTCCTCTCCCATGCAAGACCAAAGACTTTACCATTTACACTCATCTTTACATATAAGCTAGCTCTCTCCTCTCCCATGCAAGACCAAAAACTTCACCATTTACACTCATCTTTACATATAAGCTAGCTCTCTCCCCTGATCTGTAATTTCAGCTTGGCCTTATAAATAGAGTTGATGTTTTGTTCTTTATTGATTTGATCATCTTCCCATATTGGCTCTTTCTTTTTCCTAAACATTCTGTAATTTCAGATGTGGTCAAACAAATAGAGCTTATGCTTTATTCTTTAGTGATTTTAACATTTCCTTGAATCAACACAGATTCTATATATAAAAGAACTCGTGGAATTCCATTTTAGTAGTGCCCATAACTGATGAGAAACTGCCCACAAGACATTCAATCTGTGAATTATATTGTGCAAAATAAATAGAAATTGATCCCTGATTGAAGTCCATGGAAGTTTATTAACAATAAAGTAGTTTTTTCTCTGAACTGAAATTTGGTTCTGATTTTTGGCAGAGGAACAGCATACAAGCAGCTTCAAATTTTGTTACCCGGAATCACCTCCCACCCAGGCTTAAGGATCAGATATTGTCACATATGTGCCTTCAATTCAGAACAGAGCGCTTGAAACAACAGGAAATTATAGAAGAACTTCCTAAGGCCATTCGGACAAGCATTTTACAGCATCTATTCCTACCAACCATTGAATCTCTATATCTGTTTCAAGGCATTTCACGTGAATTGCTTTTCTTCTTGGTACTTACAGTTTGCAATCTTTACAGTGAAAGCTGAAATTTTGTGCTTTCATTATATAAAATGCTTCTTTTGTCTATTATTATAAACCAGAAATGTATATGATTATATATATGTCTGTTGGGGAAAGGGGGGAGAGGGCGCTGCTAAGCAGCTGCCACCAGCAAAAACTGGGATGGCCAAGTTTGTGCTTAGTATCTCTGTACTAGATACAATTATGGGCTGCTAAGAAGCTACCACGACCAAAAAAAAAATATTGGAGGGCCAAGTTTGTACTTGGTATTTCTGTACTAGATACAATTTTAACATGCACTTACGCACACACCCGTTGGGTAGATTAGTGTGCTTCACCTAAGCAATTTCAATTTGGCACCTGCTGGTATGGAACTAACGAAATGCCCAGCAACATTGGTCAACCAATTGAGCTAACCTCTTTAACTACATATACATGTATATACTCATATAAAAACACACAGCAACATTGGCCAACCAATTGAGCTAACCCCTTGAACTACATATACATGTATATTCTCATATAAACACACATATGAGTATATGCTTACTGATAGAAATCTATATCTGCCTGTATATGTACCTACATATATCAATGTATACCTGTGAGTATATACATGAATGATGACTGTATTTGTGTTTTTTTTGTGTCAAAATTTGTGTAATAGACAGACGATCATAGTTGAATAATATAGCTGAGCTGAAGATTCAACACTAACTTTTCACCTTGTGAATAAGATCACCGAGATGAAGCCAGAATACTTCCCTCCGAGAGAGGACATTGTCCTTCAAAATGAGGCACCTAGTGACATCTACATAGTGGTATCAGGGGAAGTGGTAAGTAAGCAATTTTCAAGTCCAAATTTGTTCCATCCCTAGTTTTGATTTTAGGCTCAATGCTCTCAATTTACTTTAGGGATAAATTAATATGTGTATTTAGAATCTATTTAAGGCTCTCTGAAATCATGTAAATATGTTATGTTTTCCTAGGAAGTGCTGGTTTGCGAGAACATAAACGAAGAGGTAATTTCCAATTTGCTCTCTTTTAGTTTCATACCTATCAAAGAATGCTATGATATGGTACTGCAGAACTCTTTTTTGCAATAATACTGAAAGAAAACCATTAATTTTGATTTTGATATCCCGGGACTCAGGGCTTGAACATAATTATATGCTTATTAGGCACGACTGCTTACTTTAACTTCTGACTGGTTCTGCCCCCTGGGTTAGAAAAATTTAACTGTGTCATGTTTGATTATCATTCTATAAAGATATCAAAACGTCAAGACGTGGATAAAATCTTTCAGGTTTTGCTTTATAGTATCAATTTTTTTGTTTGTTGCATATGGGATGAGCACAGGTCATTGAAACCTTAGGACCAGGAGAAATGTTTGGAGAAATTGGAGTTATCTGCAAAAGGGCACAACCCTTTACGGTTAGAACAAGGAAGCTCTCCCAGCTTTTGCGGCTCAATCGAAACGCATTATTGGAAACAATCCAAACCAAGCCAAAGGATGGCAAGGATGGCAAGATTATCCTAGACAACTTTTTTCAGGTATTACTTGTTCATTACTAGAACATTTTTATTGTCTGTTTTACATAAATCTAAGCAAGCAATCTTCTACATTTCACTTTACAAAATCCTTTCAGAGATACGCCTGCAATTAAACTTCAAAGAACTAGAAACACAACCACCCTGAAAACTCTTTTGATTATGATATCCAGCTGCTTATGATAAGGAAATGTTAATTCTCCGGGGCATTTTTCGAGGCACAACTCATGTGATGTTTGCATAGACAGTTTGTTTACTAATGGTTAAAAACACAAACTTAAAGGGCCAATTTCTGAACAATGTTTGTCTGCCTCCAATATCCATAGGAGTAAGACAAAATCAGTAGCAAATCAAAATGTTTGTATAAAACTTCAAGACAATAATCAGAGTCTACCATGACAACAACGCACGTCTCTTTAGACAATTATTGGAAAACATGCATGCTGATAAGGATCTATAAATCATATGAACAAGATTTTTCGATGTTTTTTTCTTTGGAAGTGATTCAAGCCACATGCCCTGAGGATCTGCACTACAGAGAGCAGACTTCCTTGGGCTTACTTGTCAAGTCTCAGGGGTATCTATTATAGCAATAGCAAATTTACTATGGCTTAGGTGTCAGGTATCATGGGTATCTATTCCGCTCAAATTGTCCATGCCTTGCACCTGGCCTCAATGCTTTGAGACGTGTCATATGGGTTGGAGGACCACAGTAAGAATGGAGCCTGGTGGATGGCTTACACTGTCAACCTCACCAATGAACCAAAACCCTGTTGGCATTGCTTCATCAATTTTGATTTGTTCAGCATTTTAACATTTTTTCCCCTCGAATTGGAAACTCCTCTTTCTACAAATATTTCAAGGTTTTGTCAACAACAATCATAGGGAGGAGGAGTTCATTTTGTGAATCATTTTTTCCGAATAGGTTTGGAAAATTATATTGTCCAATGACGGTATTCAAAACATGCATCTTTTGTAGCATGTTATATCTATCTGAACAGTTGTTAGAATATATTTTAAAACTTAGATCAGATTTTAACCATGATTGATTAGGACAACTACCAGCCAAAGACTTTCTGAATTCTGATGCATTGGCATATTTGTACAATTAATTCTCCCAAAATATCATACTTGAAACAATTGTATTTCTGAGCCACAAACAATAAAACCATCAAATTCTGCATACTAGCAGAATCAAACAAATGCCACCATAGCACTTTTCGGTGCAAGTTCTAAACAGTTTACACAAATATAGTCAGAAGAAATATGATTTCAAATTCTGTATAATTGATCCAATAGGCCAGGAATTCATACACAATATTCAATTCAGTTCAAGTTCAGGGTTCTAATAACCAAACAATTAACTAACAGTAAGCAATGCCATCCTTCCCTTGGCAGCACGTAGCAGGTTCAAAACATCCAAGGTTCAAGGACCTTATGCTCAAAGACGAATACATGGTTTCTCACCAGAACCCAGACATGCCTCCAAATATCTGTTCTGTTTCTCCCACAGGAAGCAGTCAACTAATGGAAGAGTTACTGAGTGGGGGAAGGGATCCAGACCTAGTAGAATCCAAAGGATTTACACCACTGGTAAGCTACACTAATTGAATTTAAAAGCCCTTTGCCATATGCATCTATATAGCTTATGCTTATACAATGGATTGATGATCTAATGACTGAGAGTGTACTCCTGCAGCACATAGCAGCTGCCAAAGGTTCTAGAGAGTGTGTGCTTCTCCTGCTGAAATATGGAGCAGATGTTAACAAAAAAGGTATATCTGATTGATCAATTTCCTGCTTCTTGCATTATCTACTTAAGGTCCGGAGGCAAAATACAAGCCAACAGACGTGTAAATACTAATTGGATTCTGGTGTAATGCTCTCCAGCCAATATAAGGGACCAGTAATATAAGCAAATAGCAGCTCCACTTGAAATTGGCCTACATGAGGAATGACTGAGAAACTAGTATAGGAGATCATTATGTTCATTCACACTCATAGTTGCGTATGATCATTTGGTATTCTTAACTTTAGGGGTTATTAGAGGTATTTTTTATTTCTTGTGAGGAGTTGTGCAACTCATCATTACTCTTATACTTTGAAGCCATGCTCCACATTTGGATTTGGCCTATTTTGTATTTATTGTGCTATTTTCTGTAACAAGGAATGTTTCGTATTCTTAATAGTTCACAGTTGGAACAATCTTAAGGTGATTATAGGATGCAGTTCACAGTATATGTTTTGCAGGATGCCATCAAAGTTTGTGCAATCATAACCCTTCAATGACAATCATATGCTCTTGAGGGAAATCCTGCTGAATTCTAATGTTGGATTTTGTACTGTTTGTTTGACAGATGAAGATGGGCACACTCCTCTGTGGGAGGCAATTGCAGGAAAGCACAGGTCAATTGCAAAACTACTTTACGAAAATGGCGCAAGATTTGATCCAGAGAGCGAGGGAAACTTCTTGTGCTTGGCAGCTCAGAGAAATGACTTAGATGCAATGATGGAATTGTTGAAGTATGGAGTAGACATCAATGCTACTAACCACCAAGGCCTGACAGCCCTTCATGTAGCCATAATGCAGGAACGTCCTGAGACTGTGAACTTCCTCCTCCAAAACGGTGCAGACATCGACAAGCCTGACACCGAAGGCCAAACTCCCAGAGCTCTCATAGAAACTAATCAACAACTGTTTGCAGCAATCAAGGACCCATGCAAGACTTTTGAATTGGATCACAAGACTCAAATT
>SNQJ01S0034225.1:90399-106361 GCA_010110895.2 Picea sitchensis | reverse complement strand
ATATGATGGAGTTTTCATCAGAGGATTTGACATGGACAGAAGTTTGGGGAGACCAAATGGCAATAATTCCTTATTATAGACTTGGAGATTTCATAAATGGGGAGCAATCAAGAGAAAGTGCACCTACTCAATTTGTTGTTCGAACTAGATGAAGTAAAAAAATGGAGGATATCAAAGAGACTAAATTTGGAACGTATATATAATATGCTATGTGAGTCTTCATATTATTCTTCAATAAATTTATAAATTTTGATTTCTAGTTTACTATGTCAAACATGCATAAATGTTTTATCTATTTTTTTGTAATTTTTCATATATAGATATTAGTGTGCATATGGTTCGGCGCCCATGCAAAAAATTACCATGAATGCACTAGATGTTGGAAAAAAAAAATGTAACCCATGTCAAAGAATTAAAGTTGGTTGTCAATGTCATTTTATCGTACAATGACTTCAACTCAGACCAGATGATGTTGCTATAACATACACTGCATGTAGGCATATTGATAAATATAATGTTGTCTGCCATGGGACTGATGCAATTGGTAGGCCTCAGTCATTCAATTATGCACCACATTTGACCATGGATATAGGAGATAGTGTTGCACATTTGATTGAAAATGGTTTTAATGTTACGATGATATGGGACAAGTTCATATCAGACGTACAACATGAATTTTGTGAATTGTTCACAGGGATAACTCGAGATGCCCTAATGACAAGACAATATATCTTAAACATTTACAATGATATTAAAAGGTTATAATATCTGAAGGACGAAAGTGATCCAAAGAGTGTGGAGTGTTGGTACAATGATTCTCCCAAGAGATTTTTTTCTACCAAAAACAAGATGTTGTTCAAAACATTCCTTTTATAATAGGCATACAAACAAAGTGGATGTGTTCAATGATGAACAAACACTCACACAATATTGATCAAACACTCACACAACAATGTTATATCAATGGATTCAACATTTAGCACAAATAAGTATGGGGTGAGTACATATTTATCATTAATCATATTCATTTATTCATCATCATTTCAATGCTTATAGTTTAAATATAAATATAATTATGTCTTCTTTTGAATGTAGTATCAACTTTACACATTGATGATTTTTTATGAACATCACAATGGGGTTCCAATAGCTTGGGTGATTTCATCATGCAATACTACGAAGGATATATGTAAATGGATGTCAACACTATTTAGAGTTGGAAGCAATGAACGTCTAGATTGGCATGTTCGATCTTTCATCACAGACGATGTTGCAGCTGAAATTGAGGCATTAAGGTGATTCGTTTATTTCTTTAGAAAAAAATTAAAGTAATAATGTTTATATATATTCTCTTTTAATGTTATATCATTTCAGGATTTTGACCAACTCCACGATATTATTATGTGTATGGCATGTCCGTCGAGCATGGTTGAAGAACATCAGTAATAAAGTCAAAGGAATGGAAAAAAAAAATTGTATTTTTCGTGCTTTAGGACACATCATGCACTGGTGTCAAGATGATGCATATGTACAAAATGCAGTTGCAAGGATATTTGAAGATTTCAGCAAAGAAACAAACTTCTTGAAGTATTTTAAAACCACTTGGTTAGCCAATAATAAAATATGTAAGTTTTTTTTAGCTAGATTCATGATTGTATTCTACAATGACATATTTACAATTATTATTTTCCAACTAATATCTATGTTTGTTTTGCAATCCAGATATGTGGGCAAAATCTTACAGAAATTTTCCTCACTCTAATCAAGATACAAATAACGCCATTGAATCTTATCATGGGTACATAAAAAAAAAGGTACTTAAATGAGAAAAACAATGCAAATCATAGACGGGTTGATTGGTTGATTCATGTGCTATTAACAAATGTTGAATTGTATTACATTCATATGCAACATTTAAAAGAAGTTGGTGTTATACGACCTAGAAAATCCCTAGAACAATTGAATGCATCAAAGTGTAGAGCAAACCAAATCCCTGATGAAGATTGTGTTGTTAATCCAAAAAGTAACAATGAATATCGAGTTCGTAGCCAAAATATGGATACTCGTGATACTTGGTATAGTGTCATATATAAAGGGTCAGATATACACTTTTGTGATTGCACCTGGGCATTAAACAAAAAAAATTGTAAGCATGTACTAAAAGTTGGTATGCTACTAAACAACAATGTTTCAAGTGATAATCTAATGTCAAATATCGCTACTTCTAGTATAGAAAGGCCTAGATTTTTAGTTGATTTAAATGAAACAATTGTATTCAGTCCATAAATCGAAACAGAGCTTCTACCACCCTTCAATCCTCCTCATAATCTCAATTGTCATAATGAAACAAACATTAATGACATGGCTAATAGTGCCCCCCTTGAGGTCTATGAAAGGATGTCTGTGATTTCATCGACTAATCAAGAGTTGAGGGAAATGCAAGCCATAGTACCTCCAACTTTGGAGAGGGCATATGTATATAAGAATTTGGTTAGCAAGGCACATCAACAGTACAATCAACAGGACAATCAAATGTTTTTAAATGCAACTCCATCCAAGATCGTTAAGAAGAGACGACATAGTTTTTTTAGTCCGTTCAATAAAAAATTACAATCCCGTCATTAGTTACATTTAGGTAAGGATAAACCACAATTTCAAAGAATTGGACGAGTTCGTGCAAAGAATAAAAGCATTATTGAGCAATTGAAGCTATCTTCTCAAAAAGAAAGAAATGTGGAGCATACTCTGATTTAGTGCAACATTCAATTCCACATGATATTGGTATGAAAATTTGAAACTATGTTTTGTTTTACATGAAATTCAATATAATATTAGCTTTGATCCAATAGTAGATTTTTTTCCTTTTTTATTGTTACAGCTGAGGGATCCACACCTAGAAATTTTCAAAGTTGTCGGCTTCGATTATTTGTCGATGATGCAAACATACTTACAAGTTCAGAGATATCAACAATGCAATTAATTCCATATTTAAACTTATGAGATTTCCTCTCATGTGAAAAACTTTAAAGTACTTGGGAAACAATGAGAATAAATATTATATATTTATATACTTTTTTTTATTTACTAGCATTATCAAATTAATTTTGTGAATGTTCTTCATAGGAAGATACACACTTATGGAATAGGGAAAAGTTGAAGTGATGCATTGATACTATTTTCAACTTCTCACATTATATAAAAGATCATTTTAGAATAATATACTATTGATATTATTATATGCCACTTGTATTTTTATTTAAGACAGTTATAATAAATACTTTATATTGTTTTGCAAAAGGTGTAATAGTTGTGGAACTCAATCATAAATTAGAGTATGATTTTATATTGATTTTGGATATCAATATGTGGCATTGTCAATAGTGAAAAATTGGAAGTGAAATGAAATATAAAAAATTGAGAATTTTGATATTTTACTTACATATCAATAATGCATTATGTCTCCATCATACTATGTTGTTTCTCTCTATATTTTGCAATGTCTCATGTTATTCATATGTCTCATGTTATTGAAAATCCTCATGTACTTAGTGTGAATCAATATGTATGAATAAGTATGGTCCTATGAAGCTCATTTCATCAATTAGAATGCATTTAACATGTTTCATTTCTTCTTGAAATATTCCAATTGCTTGATCATGCAAAGGCTTGAAACCTTTAATAGGAATTCGTAGGGTGGAGTGAATTGTTCAAAAAACATATGTTGAAAGCACTAATGGTAGTATGTGCAAGTAGAAGTAATGATGAAGTAATTGTATTGATATCTTGTGGAAAGCTAATTGTGTGTCCATTGTATATATACTAACCACCTCAAGCATGTCCTTCGTATATGCGCATATATGGAAGCACACATATATGGAAGATACCATTATGGAAGTGGTCGACTTCCGTATATGCATCATCCATATATTTGCATTTACGGAAGTCGTCATATGTATATTCACATATACGGAAGCCACCTTTCGTAAATGCGTCTTCCATATATGTGTGCTTCCATATACGTGCATATACATAAGTTGTGTCGGCCTCTGCATATGCACGCTTCCATATATCTTTTCATATATGGAAGCGTGCATATACGAAAACCCACATATACGGAAGCACATTTAAGGAAGTTGTTTGTATATGCATCATTCGTATATGCGCATATACAAAAGCATGCATATACGGAAGGTGAATATACGAACGACGCATATATGGAAGGTCCATATACAGAAGAAATTTACTGTAATCCAAATGCATCTTTCGTATATGTGTACTTTCATATATGCACATTTAAGGAAGTCACCATCCGTAAATGCACATTTATACGCGCATTTATATGCGTCATCCATATATGTGCATATACGGAAGCGTGCATATATGAAAAACACCATTATGGAAGTGGTCAGCTTCCGTATATGCATTGTCCATATATGCGTATATGTGCATATAGAGACGACGCAATCCATAAATGTGCATATACGGATGACGCATATACGGAAGTCGACCACTTCAATAATGGTGTCTTCCGTATATGTGTGCTTCTGTATATGCACATATACAGAAGTTGTCATCTATAAATGCACATTTATGGAAGTCGGCCTTTGTATATGCACACTTCCATATATGGAAGAACGCATATACGAAAGATGCATATATGGACGACGCATATACGGAAGACACCATTATAGAAGTGGCCAACTTTCGTATATGTACATATACGGAACCGCGCATATACAGAAGGTGCATATACGGACGACGCATATGTGAAAGGTGTATATACAGAAGAAATTTACGATAATCCAAATTTACGAAAGCGCACATATACGGAAGGTGCATACACGAACGACGCATATACGGAAGGTCCATATACAGAAGAAATTTATTGTAATCCAAATGCATCTTCTGTATATGTGTGCTTTCAAGGAAGTTGTCGTCCGTATATGCACATTTATACGCGCATTTATATGCGTCATTTGTACATGCGCATATACGAAAGCGCGCATATACGGAAGATGCCATTATGGAAGTGGCCAGCTTTCGTATATGCACATATACAGAAGTGCACATATACAGAAGGTGCATATAAGGACGACGCATATATGGAAGGTGCATATACGAACGACGCATATACGGAAGGTCCATATACAGAAGAAATTTATTGTAATCCAAATGCATCTTTCGTATATGTGTGCTTTCATATATGAGGATTTAAGGAATTTTTCGTTCGTATATGCACATTTATATGCGTCATCCGTATATGTGCATAAACGGAAGCGTGCATATACAGAAGATGCCATTATGGAAGTGGCCAACTTTCGTATGTGCATCATCCATATATGCACATATACGGAAGCACACATATATGGAAGGTGCATATACGGACAACGCATATACGGAAGGTGCATATACAAAAGAAATTTACGGTATTCCAAATTTACGAAAGCACGCATATACAGAAGGTGCATATACGAATGACGCATATATGGAAGGTCCATATACAGAAGAAATTTACTGTAATCCAAATTCATCTTTCGTATATGTGTGCTTTCATATATGAGGATTTAAGGAAGTTGTCGTTCGTATATGCACATTTATACGCGCATTTATATGCATCATTTGTATATGCGCATATGTGGAAGCGCGCATATACGAAAGACGCCATTATGGAAGTGGCCAACTTTTGTATATGCATCGTCCGTACATGCACATATACGAAAGCACGCATATACGGAAGGTGCATATACGAACGATGCATATACGGAAGGTCCATATATAGAATAAATTTATTGTAATCCAAATGCATCTTCCATATATGTCTGCTTTCATATATGAGGATTTAAGGAAGTTGTCATTCATATATGCACATTTATACGTGCATTTATATGCATCAACCGTATATGCGCATATACGGAAGACGCCATTATGGAAGTGGTCAACTTTCGTATATGCATCGTCTGTATATGCACATATACGGAAGCGCACATATACGAAAGGTGCATATATGGATGACGCATATACAGAAGGTGCATATACAAAAGAAATTTACGGTAATCCAAATTTACGAAAGCTCGCATATACGGAAGGTGCATATATGAACGACACATATACGGAAGGTCCATATACACAAGAAATTTACTGTAATCCAAATGCATCTTCCGTATATGCGTGCTTTCATATATGAGGATTTAAGGAAGTTGTCGTCCGTAAATGCACATTTGTGTTTTTTCCCAAGAAATTATATGTTTGATTATATTATTATTATTTATAAATATTTGTTTAAATATAAAAACTATTAGCCTTCACTACATTTTTTTCATAATTTTAGAGGTTGGAATTTAAAGTTGTCATGGTTTTAAGAATTCACATAGTCATGTTTCATTTATTTAAAATTTATCAAATCCCATTAATTTGTCTTTCCTAGCTTTGAATAAAAGATAAGCCTCATCCCTTTGCTTGTTTGTTTGATTATATTATTATTATTTATAAATATTTATTCATATCTTTTTAAATACAAAAACTATTAGTCTTCACTATATTTTTATCATAATTTTAGATGTTGGAATTTAAAGTTGTCATGGTTTTAAGAATTCATAGTAGTCATGATTCATTTATTTAAAATTTATCAAATTCCATTAATTTTCCTTTGCTTACTTTGAATAAAAACTAAGCCTTATCCCTTTGCTTACATGTTTGATTATATTATTATTATTTATAAATATTTATTAATATCTTTTGAAATATAAAAACTATTATCCTTCACTACTTTTTTATCATAATATTAGAGGTTTTGATAAGCCTTATGCCTTTGGGATAATAGGTATTGATTATAAGTTAAGTTTATGGTTTGAATGCATTCATTATCTTTTTACCATGGTTTTGTTGTGGTCCTTCTTTATAATTTTCTAAAATTTTGTTGATTTTCTCTTTATATGTTTGGAAGAAATGTTAAATTTTATGTGCTTTAGAAATCCATACAAAAACAAAATGTTTTAATCTTTAGATAATCTTGTAACTTTTTTTCTATTGTGAAATATTTGTTTTATTATATTATGTTTTATAAAAAAAATTAATTAAAATTGGATTACATGCACAAATAAAAAGTTATGTTTCTATTCATTGAGTTTTCCATAATCTTGAAACATTAATGTTTAAACTTGTATATTTAGAATATAAGTTCTTTATATTATAATATTTCACAATTAGTAACAAAGATATATTAATTTCTTGTAGAAATTAGAATATATAAAGTAGGGAATATAAAATGTGTAAAAAATGAAACTCATCTCTATCTCTATATTGAAGAGGCTAGACTGCAAAACTTTGTATATTTAATAAAACTAACTTCCATAAAACCAATTTTTTTTGTGCTTTAAGTGCCAAAACAAATATGAGATTAAAAACATAAAACAAAGTACTAGAAAGTTCATTTATTGAAAGTATATAAAAATCCATTTCTTGTAGGCTTAAATATGTTCATGTCTGTGTAAGTAGCACCTATTTATACAAAAAGACTTACTAAATCTCTAAATTTGTAGCCCAAGTTACTTAAACTTGGTGCTTGGTGCATTGTTTAGACTTCAAAGTAGCCAACCTAGTGGGTTTTGTGAGAGAAATACTAGGTGAACATATATGCTCTATATATTATTTGCAAAACTTGAACCCACGTGCTTTCAAGTCCTTTGGTGTGATTCTTTTCCTCTTAACCATAGCATAAGCATTCACCTTTTTTGTCTCCTATAAAAGTTACAACACTAATAATAAATATCCAAATTGATATTGCTATAATAAAAACATGAGTATAGGGTATAGAACTTACCTCTCCTAATTTTTCTTCAAGTGGAGGTGAATGTTGTACTGGTTGAAGATAATGTGGTTTATGGTGGATTTCGAAAAAAGGTGTTGCATTCCCACCATCATTTGTGTGCAAAGGGGATTTTGGAGATGTATATGTTTTATTCTAAACATAAAATTAAAAGAAGATATAAGTATGCAACTCAAACATAATTAAATGTAAAATTTTGTTAATGATTATATAAAAGTATAAATACATGAAAACTTATTTTGCAATGCCACATTGAATGTAAAGATGGTTGTAGCATTTGGTTTGTTTCATTTACATTCTTTTCAATATTTTGACCATCTTTTGGGGTTTGTAATGATTGTAATGGTTCCAAAAAAACACTTGCACCATAAATGCACATTAATGTATAGATTAAAAAAAATTAATCTATATAATCAATCACAAATCACAAAAGAAAAAAAAATAGAATATTGATTTTAGTATTTTTATGAAATAGATTGTATTGAAGCAAAACTTACTTTCCTGAAAATCCCTTGAAATCTAGGTGAGCATCGTAATGGTTGACAACTCGATGTTCGTTGGATATCCAAGTTAGTTGAACTATATTCGGCAACAAAACTATGCAGTGATCTCTCTGGGGAATTTTGTTGATCAGGCTAGGCATATCAATAACAATGGAGAATCAGTATACAGTTGATAATACAAATAAATATAATATAATGTCCATATGTCTTGAAAACAATGCATGCAAAAAAATTGACTCAACTGTGTACTCATTGTTATTACTAGTTTCCCCAGAGTTTAATATATGGGTATGCTCATCCAACTCTTCTTCCCCTACATCATTAGAAGACCATGTTCTTTATTTTTGTTGTAAAGCAATATATATGCGTTTAGTTGTGTCCATACGTCTACAAGGTAAACTTTGATCCCAACAATTCATTTTTTCATGAAATTTTTTCTTTGAATCATCATTGAGATGATCAAACGTAGCAACTGACTGCGAAAATGAGTTTCAATGAATTTAGTCAATAATAATTAATTTATGTTATTAAAAAAACACACAATTACAAATGTTAATAAATACTTACAGCAGAAATAATTTCTTCATTGACAAATCTTTTATATGCTTGCTTTCGTGCACGACACAACCTTGCATCTACATCATATTGAATTTTTTCATTCTGTCTTTTAACCTTACTTGGTGATTTCGTTGCACGTTTAACATTTTCATGTCGTATTTGACCTCTTGGGCGTGGGGGAATTGGAGGGAGATTGTGTTTGATCGCACGATAGTGATTAAGGCCAGATAGTTTTGATCTGGTCAAGATATTGACACAATCACCAACAAAACAATAAAATACTTGTTTGGTGCCTTTGCTAACTACATCCCATTCATGTCTATTTTCCGTCATTTTCTCAATTCCCTATAAATGAATATGTAAACAACAATGATGTTAGAATGACTATAAAAACACCTTTAAATAAGAAGCAACTATTCCATATGCCTATCTATTATATAAATTAGATCTACACTTAAATATGTGCTAATAAAGACATTTATACACGCAACATAGGTTGTGATGTCTCCTCTATGCCTTATAATGGTTTTCATGTTAATACCAAGATTCAGAGTTAAAAACAATCACCACATCATCTCATAAATTAGTCATAATAAGGAAAAAGAAAAAGAAAAAGATTAAAATATTGAGAGAAACATTGATGTTGCATCATCTAAAACAACTAGCAATTTCAGACACATTTTTTTGGTTATTTAATTAAGTTATTAAATTCCTCTTGTTTTGAAATTATGGATATTTAATTATCTGAATGGAGAGAAAATTCAACAAAGGTGAATCACTTTAATGGAGGGCGCATCAGTTTGGAAGGAAGGCGCACTAAATACCAACGCTTCTACAAGTTAAAAACAAAAAGAAATGGAGGAGAGGCGCATTGACTGAACCAAGGTGTGGGGCCTTCTTCAGGAATCTAAACGTTAGCAAAAGAGAGGTGTGCACAAGTGCCTTTGGTGTGCAACTATCTAAAACAATCACATACAAAATAAAAAATTATATTCTTTATATTTGATCTTTTATAGTTTAAACATATTATTATCTCAAGATAAAATACAATACTTGTTGTAATGTTACATGTATGTTATATTAGTTTATTAATTTAGCAAATCCATGCTACTTGTTTTGATTTATTTTTAAATTAATCCACATTTATAAAATAATAATATCTTATATATAAGCAAGTTGGTCAACAATCGAATTACCATAATTCTATTACATATAACTAATGGATTAGAATTAGAAAACGTTGAATTTAATTCTCACTTACTTACATATTCATAGTTGCATTTCCATTTATTAATCGAGCCTTATCATTGTTTTTTTATGTTATTCTTGATTTTTTTCCAGCCTAAATAAAATACAATGGTTATGTCACGAGTGTTTTGGAAGAAGACTCGTATTCAAAAATATTTTTATTTTTTTTGTAAGTAAGTATTTTATATATAAAAAACCTTCTAGGAACCAAACCAAGAGTACAAAAACTGAAGCCAACCGGTTGTAATTACTGAACTGCTCCAGAAGGAGAAACCAGTTCAGCCAACCGGGCAATTCGAGTATCAGAGTTTCTATCAGTCCTAGCATAAACAGACAATTTAGGTACCATGAAGGTCACTAGAGTAAAAGTAAAAGCAGGAAACATCCCCCTAGAGGGGTCATACAAGTGGTGTGTAATCTGGCACATACTCTTGTAGAAGGCCTGGCCAGGGCTCCTCGATGATGGGTGTCCCGCTGGTCGTCCACTACATGTATGTGGCCTCGGTGCACTTGTCCTCGTGAGAAATCGTCTCAGCACCTGCCATCGGGGTGTGCGCCTGCAAACTGATGTCTATCATCTCCCTGACTTCCAGCTGAACCACGCCCTTGACCTCTTCTTCTTTACTCGCCGGTGTGTGTTCCTGCTCGACAGTGTCCATGAGAGTTGGCTCGAACTCCTTCCAATCAGGCTGTTGGTTCCCCTCTGCGGCTTCCTGTTGATGGATTCTCTCGTGATCACTTGCAATGAGAGGTGCGTCGCTGGATTCCGCAGGGGAGGCTTTGTGGTGGTTTAAAAGAAACTAAAGAAGTACTGACAGCCTCCCTTCCATCTGCTGAACATGGAACTGAAGTTCGTCCACTCCTTCCCGGAGTTCAAAGACCAAATCATGCAAAACGGTGAGGCTTTCGCGCGACAGGTTGGAGGATTGCGACTTCTTTTTGTTGTTGGGTCAACCGTGGCCAGTCCTTCCAAAGGGTGATTTTGCTGAGGCCACATCCGGCGCAGGAGGAGGAGAGGAGTGCCTGAAGGAGGAGGGTCCAAGCCAAGAAGGATGTCGCCAAGAAGGGTTCATGGAGGTGTCAATGATGGCCAGGCAGTCAAAGGCGGGGGGAGCAGGGGGTCGGAGCAACGAAGCCGAGGTGGGAGATGAACCAGAGGGTGAAGAAGACGTGCGGGGCCTCCGAGGATGCCAGGGAGAGCCCCTGCGTGGTCGCAATCTCTGCCGCAGCATGGTGAGGCCTGGCAGATGTGGGAGGTCTGCGGAGCCGAGGTTGAGGGCGGGGAGCGGCTGGAGGGGCAGAAGCACCATGAACAAACCAGCATAACCAAACCCAGATTGTCGGGCGAAAAAAAAAATGAAACGCGGCATTGCACTCTGCGTAAAGGTGGTCGAGGGAGCTAGTTTTAATGCCCCTCCCATAGACGTTTAATTCAATTTAATGCATGGGGGTAATGGCCGTAGTGGGCACAAGCCGAGCACATGGCTTCGTGCACTGTTGGCCTCCCCTTGCCTCCTGTATACGCCAGGTGTCTGGCTCCATCACCCCATCCGGGTGCTTGTCCACCTCCACTGCTTTACGGATGCACTGATGGAGAATGGGGTGCTCTGGAGCTAGAGAAGTGTTGCAGAGGATTTTCGGTCCCTCCCAATTCAACCCTGTATTGGCCAAGTAGTCCGCCACCTGATTTGCTTTCCTTCTGACATGAGCAGGTATAACTACCTGATTGGAGCGCAGTAACTCTGCTATGGTTTTTAGCCCATGCGAGAGTCACCAGCTTGGAGAGATTTTGTCAAGATCAGCTCTGTTTAAGAGTCGGCCAAGGAGGTTGGCGAGGATCTGGGAGTCGCCTTCTACCATGAGTTGATTGAAGTTGTGATCCTTGGCAAGTTGTAGCCCCCGTATGAGTGCCCAGAGTTTTGCCACATTGTTTGTGGTATATCCTAAAGAGCCTGCACTGATAAGAATAATGCACCCATGATGATTGTGAAAGACTGCTCCGTACCCCACAGCTCCTAGGTTGCCTTTGGAAGCTCCGTCAAAATTGAGTTTGATGAAGTCAGTCGGCGGGGCTGACCAAGAGGAGGGACTGGGGGTGGGGGAAGGGGTGGGGAAAGAAGGAGGGGGGAGAGGGGGAGGGAGAGGGAGCCAAAGTTTCAGGATTAGGATTTCAGAGGGGTTGCTGGTCAGATCTTTTTCTGTCCAAGGGTGGAGTGGGAGAGTTTCCAGAATGTTGCGGAGGAAGCTAGTCCAACATTGTTTCCAAGGGAGGAAGGTGTTCCTGAAGAGCCTGCGATTCCTCTCCTTCCAAACCTGCCAAAGGATGAAGCCGGGAATCAATTTCCAGATACGATTCAGGAGGGGAGAGTGAAACGGCTAGTCCCTCCAAGTGGCAATGGTGTCTGCAATGTTGTCTCGAACATAGTCCGAGGTGCGCATGATGAGCGCAGTTTGGTCCCAGATTTGTGTCGTGTATGGGCAAGAGGTGAGGAGGTGATTCATGGTTTCGGCTGCCTCACCACATAGTATTCACACTGAGGGTCCCACAAAGCCTCTCTTAGAGAGATTGTCCCAGGTGAGAATGCTGGAATGGACCACCAGCCAAAGAAAGAGAGTGATTTTGGGCCAATGTCTGAGGTTCCATATCTTTTTCCAAATCGTTCCTGCAGGTTCCAGGTTCGGTTGGATATTTAGGTGATAAGCTTCGCTTGTGCTATAGGTGCCTCTTGGCCTGTGTCCCCATAGGAGGATATCCTCCCCTGTGAGCTTGGAAATTTTCCTTTTGAGCATCTCAGTCTGATAGGGGCCCAAGTCCACTTGGTCGCTTAGGTTCAAGCCTTGCCTGTCAACAAGCCAATGCCGCCAAGCGTTATCTTGTGGGTCATCCCTCCAGTAATCTGCCACTGTTGTCAGACCCGCCTACATGGATGGAGCGCTAATTTTCCCGGCCCAGTCCTCCTGGTCCAGAGTGGGCCATTGCTGCCAGGAATCTTTCCAGAATAAGGTTGTTTTCCCATTTCTAATTTCCCAGAAGGCGTGCTGGGTGATGAGGTGTTTGTTTTGCTTGGAAGTTGCCCAGATTAAGGACCCCGGTGTGTCCCCATTCCAACGTATGAGGTTTTTTTCTGCTACCTCGGGTGCATATTTATTCCTCCAAAGTCGTGCCCATAGATCCTTAGGGTTTTTAAGCCACCTCCACCAAATTTTAGTGATGAGGATTTTATTCATGATGCTAGGATCCCTCAGTTCGAGTCCTCCTTGCGCTTTGGGCAGGCAGATTTTGTCCCAGCTGAAAAGCGTTATTTTCTTCCCTATGTTGAAACCTTGCCACAGGAAGTTCCTCTGCAAGCTTTTGATAGTTGACAGTACAAAGGTAGGAGCCGCCAGCACCGAGAAGATATAAGTGGGAAGGGCCTGAAGAACAACGGGAGAAGAGTGAGATGGCTAGGAAGGTTAAGAGCTCTAAGGGTCCAAGAGGAGAGCTTCTTGGTAAAAGAAGAGAGCGGTTGTTCCCAGGAGGAGTTTCGAAGGGAATTATTGATCAAAGGAATGCCCAGGTATTTGGACGGAAGGGAGCTTCTTTGAAAACCTAAGAGGTTGGAGATATGGCGCTAGACCGGAGGGGGCGTATTGAAGAAGAAGATGAGGGATTTTTCCTTGTTGCAGTCAAGACTGAAGGCTTCCGAGAAATTCTGGAGGATCTGGAGAATGGAGTTTTCTTCTTTGACCGTTGGAGTACCCATCAGGAGTGTGTCATCCACGAATTGACTATGTGAAATAGGAGGGGAGATGCCATGCAGCGATAGACCTTCCAGAGTGCCATTTGCTACTGCCACTTGAATACTCTGACTTAGGCCCTCTGCCATGATGATGAAGAGGAAGGGGGAAAGGGGGTCTCCCTGTCTAATTCCTCGTGAAGGGGTAAAGGAATGAGAGGGGACGCCATTGACAAGGATGGAGAAGAAAGCAGTGGAGGTGAGGTTCAGGATCCAGGTCACCCAAAGTTTATCAAAGCCAAAAGCGAGGAGCAAATCCTTCATGTAAGCCCAACTTATCTTGTCAAAGGCCTTGGAGAGGTCTAATTTTAGTAGCATACCTGGCGTTTTGGTTTTCTGAAGAGAGTGGATCACCTCATGAGCCAGGATAACGCTGTCTAAGATTTGTCTGCCCTCGATGTATCCAGATTGTTCCTAAGAGATGATGGTAGGCAAGATGGGTTTGAGTCTGCGAGCTATTACCTTTGTCAGAAGTTTATAGATGACGTTGCAGAGGGCAATGGGTCTGAACTGTTTTGGATGATGAGCCTGTCCCTCTTTGGGTATGAGAGTGAGGAAAGTAGCATTAAGAGCTTGAAGGACCTGTCCAGTGGCGCGGGAATCCTCAATAATCTCCCAGACCTCCATTCTTATCATTGGCCAGCAGTGGTGGAAGAAATCACTAGTAAAACCGTCCGGGCCAGGAGCTTTGCTCTTGGGAGTGTCTTGCAGCGCCTGATCCACCTCCTCGATTGTGATGGGCCGTAGTAGAGCCGAGTTTTTCTCTGTGGTGACTAGGGAGGGCACATGTTGCGTTATTTTGGCTATGGATTCCGATCTGTTCAGGGATGGCTCCGTGAGGAGGTTCTTATAATAGTCAGTCAATGTTGCAGCCATGTCTTCATGGTCGAGTATGTGCTCACCTGTGTCAGAGGTTAAGTGCGTGATTCTATTTGAGTGGCAGCGTTGCATGACCGATCTGTGGAAGAACTTAGTGTTGCGTTCCCCCTCCTTGAGCCACTGGATGCGTGACTTCTGACTCCATAGTATCTCTTCCTGTGCTTTCCTGGTGCCTAATTGTTGTGCAATTGCTGCTTCCTGGACTTTCAAATTGTCTGTTAGGCCGCACATCCGGATCTGATGTTGTATCTTCTCCATTTGCTCTGACAGTTGTCGTTGGGAGTCGAAGATGTTGCCAAAGGTGTCCTTATTCCAGGTTTTAATGAGTTGTTTAAGATTTTTTAACCTTTGTTGAAATCTGAACATCTTGGAGCCCTATGTAACTTCTGCCTGTTCCCACCAGCCTTGGATTTTGGCTTGGAAATCTGGATGGTTGAGCCAAAATTGCTCAAACCGAAAAGGTTTTCTCCCTGGTGTCGCCGGTACTTCTATCCACAGCTGGATGGGCCAATGATCCGAGCCGTGAGTATTTAGTATACTTGCCTCCATGGCTATACCTCCCAACATGAGGGAGTTAGAAATTAGAAAACGATCAAGTTTGCAAGTAATCTGGTGAGATCTTGTTCTTCTATTGGTCCAGGTGAAGGTGCCATTGATGGGTTCCAGGTCAATCAAATTAAGTTTGTCGATGAGGCTATTGAAATCATTGGTGTCTTGATCCAAGCACCGGGATCCCCCTCTTTTCTCTTCCAGGTTTCGAATGAGATTGTAATTGCCCCCTATGGTTCAGTGCTTGTGTCTAAGCAGGCTGGAGAGATATTCCAGGCTCCTGAGGAAGGCCTATTTTTCCCGGGGGTTGGTTGGGTCGTATACATTAGTAATGTGGCCCGGTTTGTTGGATCCTATGAGTCTGTAGTCTGTGGTGATAGACCATCGAGTGGTAGTGAAGTTTTCTAACCTCATTGTGGCTGGGTTCCAGAGAACAGCTAGTCCTCCAGCTGTACATGTAGCCGCTATTGACATAGCTTCCCCTTGCTTCCAGCAGTAGGGGAGGAGCTTATCAATGTCTTCATTTGAGCATTTTGTTTCCTGGAGTAATAATACATCCGGTTTCTCTGCAAAGATCAGATATCGTAGCGATTTCTATTTGCTACGTCCATTGAGGCCTCTAAT
>SNQJ01S0034225.1:79558-90380 GCA_010110895.2 Picea sitchensis | reverse complement strand
GGGGGAGTGGGGAGGGGGGGGGAAGTTGTTTGAGATTAGGTGCATTTGCCCTGAGTTAACCATGAACTGCCTTATTTCCTGTATGATTTTGTTTGTATAATTCCTGCCACGTTTCTTGTCATCTTTCTGGTTTTCCCCCTGATTCTTCATTTGACTGCCCTGTATCCCTAAGCCCTTGCTGGATCACGCTGAGGAGCCGGCGGAGGAGTTAATAAAAATCTTGTGGACCTTCCGCAATTGATCCCGGGGTATGGTATACAGTTTTTGCTGTCTGTAGGCATGTTCAAGGTGTTCCAAGTCCACCCCAGCCAGGTCTTGCTCTTCGGTTTCCATATCTGCATCCCCATCCTCGAAGTGCAAGACATCTTTCGGGTCCTCTGTTGTGGATTGCGGATCCTTGTCGACTTTCTTTCCTTGTGGTTGTCGATCTTCCTCCTATTCCTTAGAAGGGGAGGTGTTGTCCACAGGTAGCTCCTTAGGAGTGATTATGGTTGCAGGGTCCTCGGGCTGATCCTGTAAAATAGCAAATTTGTTACGTGTGGAGGGATCTTTACTTACTTGGTTTTGTTTCCGCCGCCCAGCTTGTCGTCGTTTCCCTCCTGGTTGAGCGAAGCCATCCTTGTCTTTTCCATCTTCTGGGTTTCCTTCTTTGGGAGTTGCATTGAGGGGGCATTCTCTGAACAGGTGCCCATGTTCATAGCACTTCCGGCAGCGGAAGGGAATATGTTCGTAGTCAATGGTTTGTATCCAATCTTCGTCTTGGTATTCAAGGACGATGGTTCCTGGCAGTGGTTTTGCTATATTCAAATACACACAGATACATGCATACGAGGTGTACCGCCTCTGTTTAGTGGCCTCTGAGGACTTTACATAGATTCCAATAGTGTTGCCTATACCAGCTAGGACCTCTTCCAACCAGAACTCTTGAGGAAGAGAGTACAAACGGATCCACATTGGAGCATGGGCGAAATCTTCTTTTTCTGGGTTGAATCTCTCGGTCTAGAATCTTAAGAATAACCCGGCTGAGTTGAAAAAATATGGTCCCCCATCAAAGATGTGAGTGCGGTCCTCGATATTGTGCAGTATGATTGTAAAAAATCCCTTTGAGCCTAGCTGTAATTCGTAGTGCCCTTTTGGTTTCCACCAGTACTGTATCCATTTGATTAAATCTCTTTCTGACGGCCATAACCCTAAGAATTTCCCCATAAGAGCGTGGTCTCTCATGTACTGTTTTTGCTCCTCTATCCTCGGAGAGTTAACTGTGTACTTCGGAGCTTGCGGTGCTCGAGGAATGCACTTACCAGGAAGCCAAGGCGTTGGTGCTATAGCGGGGGCTCCTGGGTTTTCCGGGTCGATGTACATTTCGCGGTCCTTAAAGTTTCCTTCTGTGATGAGTGTTACTTGCAGGTCCGGCGGCGGCTCAAAAGGCGGTTGCTTAAACCCCTCTCCGCTGCTTCCATTTGTTGTAGCTTCACTATAGGAGGCGCTGACTCGGCCCCCTTCCGTCTGAATCATGGCCCTCACGGGCCTGTGAGTGTGGCCGCTCAGTTTCGACTCCAAACCCTAATACGGAGAGCAAGATCTTGCCGCTCATACCAAATTTAAAATCTTGTCCGTATTCAAAAATAAATTTTGGAGGACATGTAATTCATAATTTTTCTCTCAAATTTTGAATAACAAATATGCCTTTGAATAAAGATTTTTTCTGTCAAATTTTGAAAAAAGAATGGAGCGAGTTGTTATATTTGAGGGTTCATGCTCAGACACTGTGGGGAGACATTATGGAATCAGAAGATAATGCCTTATGAATTGAAAAGTATTGAGATGATTGAGGGAGATGGAAAAATCTTTGGGAGGGCTGTGAACGTGCAGATTTATTGTATCATTGAAAAAAAGAGAAGTTACAAACATATAAGCGATGAGCCAATGGGGTGGAAATAGAATTGTTTATTTGATGACCAGGATAATGGACGACCGGTTACTACACACAACATTGTAAGCACACTCATCAAATAGCAGGAACGAGGACATTAAATAGATTTATACTTGTTTTATTCACTTTTCAATCCTTGAAGGTGGAAGAATAATATGAATTGAGATTGATACTTGAAAAGGGTTTGAAGCCTCATGGATCACAACAGGGTAAATATAGTGGTTGAACCAACTGACTTGGGAGAGATCTCAATACCTGAATCCATTTTTAGACCATCTAATAATACGATTTCAGCTACAGCCCTTCATAGTAAGTGTAACCATAATGTAATTGATCAATTCCATTGGGGTTTTGCAATCTGGAATATTGGTTCCGTTATGCCCTTCAAAGTAAGTATAACCATAATGTAACTGATTCATTCAATTGGTTTGTTTTGCAATCGCGAAAATTGGATATTGAGAATACTTTTTCCTTTCTAAAATTGTTATCAGACATGGCCACCTCTCCTGGTAATTTATATACACCGAATTTTAAAAAGACTGAAGATCAACTTCCAGCGGTCAAGGTGACTGAGAATTCTAAAGGATTCCTTGAGAACAGATTTTGAAATTTTCATTGAAATTTATTTTACCAATATTACTAAGCAATCGAACCAACCTTTCGGTAATAACAAAAAAAGATTATACAAGAAATTGTAAATTTTTTCCAGTCATTTTGATCAATTTAAGTTTGAGAGCAATGTTGGCATTTTATCACAAAGATATGTATGTTTACAAAGTATTTTTTTGAGGAATTGTTAATTTTCTCTAACCATATTGATCAATCTGAGTTTGAAAGCAATGTTGGCATTTGATCACAAGGATATGTATGTTTACAATGTTGTGATATTCGTAAGGCTATGGATGTTCATACATTGATATCGGTTTATATCAATGTATCGTTATACAATGAGGTTGATGGTTGATGAACCTCATTATAACTTGTGCTTAGAGCTATAGCCTAGCATGGGAAATGCTTTGAACTTGAAGGAAACAATCATGACAAAAATAACTAGTAGGAAGAAAAATAGAAAAAATAAGAAGGAAGATTTAATGTAATAACAAAGAGGCTTTCTGGAAAAAAATAACGAAGAATCACGACAAGATGATAAGGGGAAAACATCTAATTGCAAATGTAGCCACTACTACACATTTAGTTGCACTTGTAGTTACATTTGCAATTAAATTTTTTCTTGGTGTAAAACTTAATGTATCCACGAAACTATCTTTAATCATTCGACTCTTAATTGAATTGAGACTTAGAACTCTGTAAGTCTGAATGGAATCTACATGGACGTGTTCCCAAAAAAAACTTAAAGAGAGGTTGGTGGAAGTATAATCCGGAGGAAGTGGCATTGCAAATATGTATGGATTAGTAGAGGGGAAGTTGAGAGATGCAAAGAACCTGCACCTCCTTTCATATAGACGCACTGATTATTGAATGAATCTTCCCAAGTTAATAAGTTAATGCATCGTGAGCAAGGGAGGTCACCAAAACCTAGTGAAGGATCCCTCGCTCGAGCCCTCCATTGCGATGAAGTAGCTACACGTGGACAAAAGCATGGGTATGTGGTGAAAGCTTTTGTTGAACCCTAACGTCTAAGAAATTAACCTTCCATTAATCACATTAAACATGATTTTATGTAATGAGAGCCTTCCATTAAAGAGCAATGACTAAAATATTCTCAACATATTAAATCCTAGCCACACACATCACATATGTTGTCATTAAAAGAAAAGAATATTTCCTTTGACACCCCATTTCCAATAGGAACACCTATCATCATTATTCGAGCTCTAATTAAATGTTTTTAAACATAGTTAACATTATTTATAAGAAAAAATTATATAATATAGTTGCACTTATAAATAAAGCTTCCCCTTCAATTTAATATATTATTTTTTTTAGTATTTAAAGGTTTTTTCATTTTAATGTTTTTAATAATTTAATTTACTAACTTTACAAATTTTGAGGGTTTCAATTTATTTTTAATTTAGTTTATCTTATTAATGTTTTTGAAAATATAGCAAGTTTTAACCATTATCTTTCATACTTTGCATTGTTTTAGACATTTATAATCTATTAGTAGGCTTGATCTAGAACCTAGTCTAAATCAAACCTACAAATTACTGATTATCATAATTAAAAAAAATTATTTATAAAAAAAACTTATATAATATAGTTGCACTTATAAATAAAACTGCCCTTTCAATTTTGCAAATCAGCGCCAATATAATGCTTACAACACATGCCCACTTAATTTATATTAATAAACCATGCAATTGGTTTTTTTCAATATGATTATCTATGTTTATGTTTTTATAATAGTATATTTCTTTTATCTATTTTTTTAATATAATTATCTGTATTATTTTTTATAGTAGTATATTAAGAGATTTTTCCTTTCAATTTTTTTAATAATTTAATTTACTAACCCTACAAACTTGTAGGGTTTCATTTTTATTTATTTATTTTAAAATTAGTTTGCCTTATTAATGTTAATCTACTTAAAGTACACCTTCTTCCGTTCCATATAATTAATAATTGTTAAAAAAATTAAAAATCCTACAATTTCTAATCATTGTTTTTTGCACAATTTGCATTGTCTTCATTCAAGAATATCGATTTGCATTTCTTCATTCCACGAAAAATCATGTATTTGCATCTCTAAATATAATTCCTCAAAAAAATCACTATATAGGAATTATGGGTGTATTTCGTGTATCTCTCAAAAAAATATACTATATATGTCAGTCAAACCTTCAAAATCTCTCTCACGTTATATATTAAAACTTTACTTTTATATAGAGATGTAAATACTAGATTTTTTTTAGGTGTACACTAAATAGTTCTTATACACTATACAAGAAATACACTTAGGATACACTAAATACAATAAATCTTGTAAAATGTTCGTTTAAATAATTTATACAGAACTTACTGAAGTTAGAACTGGGTAATTTGGAACAATTTGCAATAAAATGTTTTTCTAGTCACCCATCAACGGAGTTGTCAGCTAATGGACATGTATTGCAACTATTTTGAACAATTCTAAACAACCAGGTCTGTGAAATTACCTCGAGCTGACGTAACGGGAAGGAAATCTACTAAAAAGAAAACACGAGCAGTTTATCTCGTAAAATCGCGTCGATTTGAGACGACAAGTGCCTTGTTCGTAAAAAAAATTAAACTCAAATGCCGACTAAACATAGAACTTGACAAGACGAAACAATATGCGACAAAATTGATTTCTGAAACTCGACCTAGGATACAGGAAATACACTAAATCTCGACCTAGGATACATGAAATAGGGATTCGTGGATACACGGAAATGAACTAAATACAGGAAAATGAACTTAATTTGAGTTTAAAGTGGAAATGAACTAAATACAGGAAAATGAATTCGGTGGGAGCACATTCTCCTTGTGAATGTCACAAAACCAATTCAAAAAAATTGCATTCGGATGAGCTTGATGGAAGATTACGTGTATGCGGATGAGCTTGATGGAATATTCCCAGCGCCTAAGAAGATCTTGGCCAGCAAAGAAGGATCGCGCCAAGCAAAGAACAACCTTTTCGGAAGAAAACCCAGCTGAATGAAGTCGGTTTTGGATATGTTGAGAACCAGCTGAGCGTGGGTAGGTGGATAATTTAACTCGCAAGTTATGATGGATTACTTGACTGTGCCTCAACCTCCTGAGAAATCAAAAAAATCTATCCAAAGCACAGAATGACGATGGATCACCTTGAAAACCATCCATCCATCTGCATCACCATCTGAATCCATCGCGTACGATCAAGGCACATCCATGCCATGGGTTTATGCAGACAGATGGTATATCCATTATCCATCCATCCACTACAGAGTCTTAATGACTCTACAACAAGCTGGATATTGCTCGTCGAGGTTCGACAACCAATTCTAGATTCTCTCATTTCATAGCATGTTCCATATAAAGATTGAATGGTGGTTCCATTAGCTAAGGGAGAGCCCCACTACGAATAACATGGCGAGCTTAATAGACTCATTATCAAAAAGTTAAGTTTATAAATTATTTACCACATATATATTATTATGTTGATAATGTTATAAATGAAAACAAATAATGATAAGATTTAGAAAATCTATGGGTATCACTAAATTGATAAAAATCTAAAACTACAATAAGGAATTTAGAAAATTGACCTACACAAGATAGATATAATTGTAGTTTAATGGTTAAATGAAGAGTACAAAGGTAATCTATTGGACTAAATTAAAATACAATTATATAAATCATCAAATATACTACATGGTGATACAAGTGAGATGCACATTTTGTTGGTGATACAAGTGAGATACACATATTGTTTATGTAACCACAAATGATTTTTAATATTTATATTTTTTTAATAGTAAGTGTTTTGTGATATTTATCAATAACATTTAATATTTAATTATATAAATAAATAGGAACCTTCACTTCGTCACTTTGTTTGGGGAGTTTAGCTTATATTAAATGCTTTTGACATTTCATATATCTTATCAATAACTATTATAAAGCAAGCATTCACCTATCATAGTGGATTGGAAATAAACGAATGTATTTACATTTTTTAATTTGTAATGGGTAAATTGTCTCTTCTACATATAATATATAAAAACCATCAATAAATTCAAATAAATATATTGTTTCATTTTTAATTTTAATTTATAAAATTTGTAAAGTTTATTTTTTAATGGATTGAAAATATTGATAACATTATTTTTATTTAGTTTTTAATATTTTTAACAAATTAAAAAATATGAAATATAAATTTTTTCTTAAAATGTCATTTCATTTTTCACATTTTAATATAACAATATTATTTATTTAATTATAAATATTGAATAATAATAATAATAATATTTTTCCTAGCCCCCGGGGGGCAGCTCAATTGGCAAGTGCCGTGAAAATGAAGTTCCATGAGGTTTTGAGTTCAATTCCCCCCNAACGCGAGCACGTGCCCAACTAGTTGTTGATTCCTCCAGACACAAAAAAAATAAAAAAATAAAAATAATAATAAAAATAATAATAATAATAATAATAATATTTTTCCTCGGATGGGGTGTCACGCGTTCAGTCGAGGCCACGTGGGAGGCTGCCGGGACGCCCATCAATGGCATCAACCGGCGCGATCTCTCTGTCCATTAATTGAAACATGAATTGCATCCGCCACCTTAATGTGATGAACCCTCTCGCGCGCAGGAGAGGTACCAGCAGACAGAGCATTATCAACGTTGCGTTAATGGTGATGGTAAGCGTAGCACTGTGGGGTTTTATTATGACAAGGGACAGGGCAGAGATGCATCCGCCCTTCGTTGTGTTCATTTTGTCCGAATGGTATTGTCGACCTCCGTCGAAGGCAGCGAAAGGAGAGACCAGGCAGCAACGCAGACCAGCACCCATTTGTATTCCTCCAGGAACCTCCATCATGCCCAGGCTCAGGGGAAAGTCACGCAGGGGAGCAGCCTGGTATAGGGTTGAATCCTGGCGCAAACGTATTCAGAAGTTCAAGCGAGCCCTCGCACTGGCGTCCATCCGACGGAAGCGAAGCCCGTGGTCGCCCCCCATGGCGATTGTTGAAGAAATTAGCCTGGAGGAGGCAATGCAGAGCCACCCTCCCATGTCTCAAGCTGAAGCACAAAAACCACAGGTCGAAGCCAACCTGGGGAGACACAGTGCAGCCAGTGAGGAGGACCTCTTCCCACCTTGCGTCGTGGAGGAGGAAATCACGCATGGCGACGTAACAGGGACGGCGAGGGAAAATCAGACACCGCCACGACCAGCGGGACACCCCAGCGCAGGCGAAGCGAAGGATTCCAGCACGGGGACTCCGGGAGACAGCAGAGAAAAGGATCAGCCCACCTTCACGGAACTCTGGCACTTACCACTTATCTTTGAGCTTTGAAGCATGTTGGACGACCTGGCCTTTCGGCTAGCCAGAGTAGATCAAAGGATAGACATGCTCTTCGCAGCACTCTTGAAGAGCACTCCGAAGAAGCATTGCCCAACGTGCACGCAGGTGTACGCGATTCCAACAGGCTGGCTCAGGACGGGTTACAAGCGAGCGAGCTCGAGCAAATAATCTCTTTGGGGCTCTGGTTAGATGTCTTTGTGTTGTTTCGGTTTAGGGGCTCTGGTTAGAAGTTTTTATGTTGTTTTGGTTTAGGTTGCTTGTTCAGTTTCTTTTGGACTGGATTTCCTTTTTGAAACTTACGAGCACTGTCGCCCTGGTTTCCTTCGGGCAGGGTGCGCAAATGTATACATGGTTAACTGCTACACACCTGGCACAGCAGACCCAGTTGTCCTGGTTTCATACTAAGGCGGGACAGCTGGCGTCCTCACCAGTCACTGTACACTCTTGCTTTTTGCTAATATAACAAGTTCCACCGTTTTATTTAAAAAAAAATAATAATATTTTTTATGTTAGAATTAATTAGATAATATTAGATAGTTTTGACAATTTTTTACTTAAAAGTTTAAAAAAGCATGTGTGTTTTATTACGATTATACTTTGAAGTGTTATGGATTGGACTAACATGTGATGACTTTTATTTATCAATTTATTTTAAAAAGGTTTTGAAGAGTTCATTATCAATACTTACTAATATCTAGATTTGTCCAATTATGTCTCAACTTTAAAGACATGGAGTAACTTTCACTTCTATATTGTTTTTAGTCTATACATAAATAATAAATTATTACAAGTTTTAAGTGTTTCATAATTACTTTAACTTTTCACTTTGAATTACATAAAACTACTAAGCAACTTTGTTGCTAATTTCACTTGTTTGGATTGATATGCTACTAATATACCATTTGGATTTGAGTATATTTTACTTCTGGTATGACATAGTCATATGCTAAGTAGATTGTAGCTTATCCCATTTGTGACATTGTATCACATGTGAGTACATTATGGAAAAAAAAGTGTTAAAGAGAGAGAGAAAGCTAGCTAAGGAATCCAAGTATTAAAGAGACAGGAAAAGCTACTTGAGGAATCCAAGTAGTAAGTACTTTCACTCCATAATTATCATTTTCCTTTCCCAAAATAGTCGTAACCAATGTATCATCATTACACATATAATTTCACACTGTTCATTGAATTGAATTTCTGACTTCAAATGGGAGTCAATATCAACTTCCCGTGGTCCTAGTATTATCATTGTGCCCATCATGTCCAAGATCATTGCAAGTAGTATGCCTAAGCAATGTTATATCCATGCATACTAGAGTATATGTGTGTGTGTGTGTGTGTGTGTGTGTGTGTGTGTGTGTGTGTGTGTGTGTGTTGATGTTTCTGGTAGTTGTGGAAGGTATTCACCTCCGGAACAACCTATATTATAGGAGAAGATGCCAAGACGTCAAAGGAAAACCACTAAAATAATTAAAGAAGCCCGGAATATTTATATTGCTCCAGAAGTCAAGTTGGCCTGCCAGAGAAGATAAAGTAAAATGTGTTTTCCAGAAAGGACAAGTCGGACCCACTGGAATAAGTTCATTGGTCATTTTAGTATAAATAAGGGAGGTGCCCTTCTCATTTGACACACACTCTCCACTCTGAAATTGCAGTGCAATTCTAAGTGTGTGAGTTGCAGTTGCAAGAGGGAGGCGCATGTCTGGTTGGTGTCTATCTCTTAGTCATGGTGGTGCACTAGAGGTGGACTAGTGCTCTAGCACTTTGGATAGGGTTTACATTGTTGAGTTATGGCTGGACTCTTTCTTGTTGATTTTTCTCTAGTGAATAGAGCTTGGTTATTTTGTCTTTGGCATGGATCTTCTCTATAAGAAGGGATTGGGTTTTCTCCCCTTGTGAATAAGGGTTTCCCAGGGTAAACTACTATGCTCTGCTCGGGGGTGGCACTTGAGGATTCCTATGGTTGGGTGGAAATGAGAGAACATTGCCTATGGAAAAACGAGTAGTCCCATAATTTTTTTTTGCAATTTGTGCTTGGTTAATCTTCTTGAGATCCTGGTTATTCACTGTAGTTGTAAACTAGCATTCAAAAATTCAACACGGTTTTGGATCTGGTCTTGAAGATGACCAATTACACGAAGTTTAAGGATTGTTAAAGCCTTGTTGTTGGCAGAAAAGAAGGGTAGAGTCCCTTAATAGTCCTGTGATGAAGTTTAGGGTTGTTGCAAACCTCTAGTCCTGGCCGTACCCATGTCTAGGGTCTTAATAACAAACTACAACCACAGTATCCCTACTAGGGTTGCCACAACAAGAAAGAATTTGACTTCCTTCTGAGTTAAATTACAGGAATCTTTTATGTGATAGATGGAAGGTTGTAGGGTAAATTGTATGAGGTATATTCCAACAAATTTATAACATATCTCTGAGGAACATTCCAGCAAATGTATGGTAAATTTCTGAGTTAAATTATAACAGATTTATGGCATACTTCTGAGGAATATTCCATCCCAAGTTTGGTATAGGCTCGGACTGTTTTTTAAAGCAAGTCTGAGATCCATCCTTTATGAGAATTAGAGGTATGTTATGAAGACTCCAAGTATGATGAATCTGGAAGCATTTTTTAGTATATAACTGAAGTTTACAATGAGAAGCATTCAAACATATTCAAGACAAAAATTGTGATATTGTTTAAATCATGCCTCTGAGAGATCTTTTAAAAAATTCTGAAATGGAAAAAGATGAGTTTTGAAGCCTGATCTGATATCGTTTAAAGCATGCCTCTAAGAGATCTTTTACAAAATTCTGAAATGGAAAAAGATGATTTTTGAAGCATGACCTAAGGCTAATCTGAGGCTACTCATTTGTGGATGAAGTTGCACTAGAACTGGATAATGCTACAATTTCATAGG
>SNQJ01S0034225.1:63880-79548 GCA_010110895.2 Picea sitchensis | reverse complement strand
TATAATACCTTAATTTTATTTTTTCCTCTAACTCTTTATCACACCACATTTTCTCCTCAAATTTTGATTTGACGTTTTTTTTAATAGTATCTTTATTCTGCAAAATTGTTTCTTTCATAATTCCCCATTAGTTTAGCCAAGACCGGGCGTCTTTATGCCATCCTCGCTTGAGCCGATGGTGGTTATGACTTGATTTTGAAGCAATTTTAGGTAGCCTCTTGTTTTCCATGTTGTTTAACTTGTTCTTATACATTAGGTATCTAGTCATAGCCATGCTCTCAATGGGGGAGAGGCTTGTTTCTAAGAGGAGGATGGGTAGGGTGTATTTCCTTTAATTTTGAGATTATAGGTTATAAAATTCTTTTGTATTTGCTCTATATTTCTCCAGGATTCACAAGAGATACTAAAACCCCATACTTAACATTCATAAAGAATAACAGGTAACAAGAATCTCAAAGAGGAGTTTCTTCTTATCCCAACTCCAAATATCAACTCATTTACAATTGTTTTCAAGCCCATAATAAGCTTTCCATCCCCCAATAATCCTTTTCTCAATGATATAATTCCAATTGAGCTTGTGGTGAATATCAATTCCAATATATTTGTATGAAGTCACTTCCTCCAATTTGTTGTTGTCATATACAAAGGTATCATAAGGGATCTTATTGGATTTAATAATCATGACCTTAGTCTTATCGGTATTAGCAATCATACCCATATTGGAGCAAAATTCCTTGATGATTCTTAGTTGGTTTTCAAGATCATGGGGACTCCTTGCCATAAGAACGATATCATCGGCATAAATAAGACGATTGCTAACTATACCAGTGAGAGTAGGGCTGACACAACCTGCTTTTTCCAAGCATTCTTCTAACTTGTTAATGTATATGCCAAAAAGGGCAGGGGACAAGGGACAACATTGTTTGACTCCGATATTGCAGTTAATCTCTTTTGACCAGCCCTCAGTGTTTTTAAACTTAGAAATAACATTCTCATACATCCTTATTGCAGTAGCCCTCAACTCGAGAGGCACTTTAATCTCTTCCAACCTATTCCAAAGGTTTTTCCTAGGAACCATGTCAAAAGTTTTTCTAAAGTCAACAAAACAACAAAAAATATTGGTTTTAGTATTGCAGAACTCCTCTACAATGATCCTAAAGGTAACAAGATGGTCCACAGTTGAATGATATCTCCTAAACCCGGCCTAGCCTTTAGCTCTTTTACCGTGAATTTCTAACCAAAGGATAATCTTCTTTTCCAAAATAATTCCATAAAGCTTGGCTAAAATATGGCTAATCATAATGGTCCTATAATTAGAGGGAATTTTTCTATCCCCATTTTTAAAAATAGGAACAATGAGGATTTGTATCCAGGGTTTAGGGAATCCCTGCTTGACTGCTAAATTGAAGAACTTGTGTATGTGAGGGATAAGGATTAACCCTCCGATTTTAAAATTTTCATCTTGGTAGCCTTCAATGTCCTTAGCTTTCCCATTTGCGAGCTGCTTAACCCCAAACTCTATGTCATCTAAAGAAAAAACTTCTTCCTTTGTAGGGACAATAGGAATGGTGTCCATGGCATTAGGGAACTCGTAAAGATTTTTAAGGTAGGAATTACAGTCCCTTAAGGGAATCCTATTATTTTCTTTAGTATTGTGTTTTAGAATTTGGCTCTAGAACTTTTTAGGATCCAACTTGTATAGTTGTGAAAATTTCTCTTGCCTTTTATTGATATAGTATCTTTTTTTCCTTTTAATTAGGGCTTTGTACGTATTGATCTTATCGAGTTTTAAGGGCTCATTAGAAGTATCCCTAATGGATTTCCTAGCAATTTTACATTCTTTATCATACCAAGGGTTGGTCGTTCTATTATTGTTTTTATAGGACACCTCGAAAGAGAACTTGTTAATAGAAGTAGAAAGGGTAGTTGTAAAATTATGATAGAGTTCATCAATGTTGTCCTTATAAGTTAAGAGGTTTAATGTACTATTTAAATCCTTTAAGAAAATGTCAACTTTACTTTTGTCAAAGTAGAAATTCCTTTGATTATCAAAATTCTCTTCAATGGTGCTCCTATGCATGGAAAAATTTAGAGTTAGGGTTAAAGGTTTATGATCAGAGTCAGGCTCATCGTCATTTAAAAGGTCAAAAGTTGTTATTTGGTTGGAAATGAGGATATTAGATATTATATAATCTATAACACTGCTACCTAGCCCATGAATACAAGTCATCTGGTTGGAGTTTGGCCACTTCATTACTCCATTGCAAATTATTAGGTCTTGAGAGCTACAGAGCTTGACCAACTCAGTACAAACAAATTCTCAATTAGGTCTTGAGATTCTTTTGTAGCTATTAGATAAAAACAAAGTCCTCATATAGCCATAAGGGATTATGGTTGGAGTCATTACTTAAAGGAGTAGCTTGTTTAGTTCTGGAGTCCTAGCATTAAAGTCTCTTAGAAAGAAGATATTACCTTCATTTTTCAAATTATAAATGTCTTGTTCTAAATTATTATGAGGACAATTTTATCTAGATTATTTTTCTTATAAAAATAGAATTAATAGGTGAAAAAATAACAAACTTCTATATACATCTTCCCAGCATTGGTGTTTGAAATTTCTATCAAAATTTATTGATTAAGAGGGTCAATCTTATGAAGTTGAATGTGAGGAGAAATGCTCTCTCTAATATAAAAAGATATGCTTCCTATCCCTCTACAGTGGGATTTTTGTTCCATGAAACCCTGAGACAAATCCTTCCATGTAGGGACATGGGCTCCTCATGCTCCCCAAGTTTAAATTTAGGCGGATAATATCAATATCACTTGGTATCCAACTTATCATAGGACCTTTTCCAGCCATGAAATACGATAATTCATAGGATTCAAAGTATCTCAAATTGCTATTTGTTTTTATCCTTTTGGTCTCTATCCTAACAATAGCTTTTCAATTTCTAATTGTTGCCCATTTTCCCTCTTTCCCAGCTTCTTTAACCTTTTGAACTTCCTTCTTAATTAAACTTGGTCTTTGGGAATGGGGTCTTCATTTACAAATATTCGAGGCGCTTTTAAGCTTGGAGTTTACTAAGTATGCTATATTTATGGTCAGTACAGCTTACTTTGACACGGATAAACCTATCTTTGTGATCAATTATTTTTCCTAACCTCTTTGCTTCTATAAGGTAGAGGTTATCAATTTGTGATTTATTTTTAATTCTTCTTTTACTATTGCTACTTATTTTACAATATTATAATGTTGTAAAAATAGTAAAATCAATAACATTAAAAAAATACATTATTCAAAATTGATAAAATTATAATAATAGCAAGTGTATAATAAACATTATACAATAAAATTTATTATAAATAAATTAAAAAGTAATACTAATACATCTATAAAATCATTTATGAATATAAATAAAATAATAGTACTTTTATAAAATTAAATGATGTAAAATAAAATGTGCAATTTATAATATCTTATATAAAATTAAAAGTATCTTAAATAATATGAAATATAAAATAAAATGTCTAAATTCTAAACAATACAATAATAATGCATAGGTTTATTAATACATTTATAATAGTGTATGGTTTATTAAAAAAAAAAATTAACATCCTTAAAATTATCTATATTTTTAATCACAATAAACAAAATAAAGATTTAATATTCAAATAAATTTATAAATAAAAATAAAATTTAATCTTTAAAAAAATATAAATTTCAAAATTTTAATTTAAAAAATATATAAATTTAAAATTTTTAATTTAAATATTAAAGTCAATTTTCACCATAACCAACATAATTTTGAACAAATAAAATAAAATTTAATATGTTAATAATTCATATTTAAAATACTCATATATTTAAAAAAATGTATTTTTAATAATTAAAAAAAAACATTATTACATAATTTTTTAATGGAAATCCATATGAATCATTCTTATACATACATCTATAAAATTATATAATAATATGAATTAAATAATGATATTTTTATATCTCTCCATTAAAAAATAAAAAGTAATACTAAATAATATGAAAATTAAAAATATTACTAAAATGATAGCATGAGATGCAAAATAAAATGTACAAATTATAAAATTAGATATAAAAATAAAACATAATACTAAATGATAAAAATTAAAAATAATATTTAAGAGGGTTTAAAGTTAATGAGTGCTGAGCGAGGGTTTTCACCTTTGGAGCCAGGATCCAATTCTCATTGAGGGCTTTGGAGCCATGGGGACACCTTGGGGTGGTGGTGTGATGTGGTTGCACCCATAGATGCTATAATAAATGGTATCATGACACGTGCACACATAAGTGAATCAAGTACTATGTCCTTCCAACTTTTAAGTCCAGGGTGTGGGGCAGATTGATTGGAGTCTGCCCGATCGAGGTGATTTTAGCTTAGATACTTGAGTCTTGGTTTCTCAAACTAGAAAGTAATAAAACAAAGAAAAAATAATTAAAAAATAATACTAAATAATATGAAATATAAAATAAAAATATTACAAATTAACAATACAATAATAATAATAGGTTATTATTAATAAATTTTATAATAATTTTTTTTTTTTTTTTTTTTTTTTTTTTTTTATGTTTTTATTATAATAAAACAAAATAAGATTTAATATTCAAATAAATTTATAAAATAAAATAAAATTTATTTATAAAGAATATATAAATTTCAAAATTTTAATTTAAATATTAAAGTCAGGAGCTTCATCATAATCATCATAATTTTAATTTTGAACTAATAAAATAAATTTAATATAAATAATTCATATTTAAAATACTCATATATATTTTAAAAGATTTTTTGTATTTTTTTTTTTAACAATTTAAAAAAAAAAAAATATTATATTTTTTTAATAAATGAAAAATGATAGATAGTTTTTATACATACATCTATAAAATTATAAAAAAATGATGAATCGTTTTTATACATACATCTATAAAATTATATAATAATATGAATTAAACAATAACACTTTTATATCTTTCCATTAAAAATTAAAAGTAATACTAAATGATATAAAATGCAAAATAAAATATTACAAATTAATAATAGTCCATATAAAAATTAAACATAATACTAAATGATATAAGATGTAAAATAAAATATTACAAACTAACAATATAATAATATTACACAATTTAATTAATAAATTTGAAATTTGAAATAAAAAATTGAATTTCAACATCATATATTATTATTTACCTTTAACTACAATAAATAAAATAATATTTAATATTCAAAGAAAAATCATAAATAAAATAAAATTTAACATTCAAAGAAAAATTATGTTATTTCTTAATTTAAGTACTATAACTATAATTTCACAATAAACATCATAATTTTGTATAATTTCACCATAACCATTATGATTTTGAACGAGTAAAATAAATTTAACATATTAATAATTCACAATTAAAATACTCATATATATTTTTCAAAAATATATTGTATTTCTTTCACACTTCTTCTAAAAAGGTTATTGTTTTTTTCCAACAACTCAAAAAACCATTATATAGTTCTATGGTCACGATTAACTATTAACTTGTTTGTTTTTCACAAATTTCTTCATTCCACATATTTTCTTTGCTCTTTGTTTGCATTCTCTTTTTGTTTTTCCAATATGGGTTTGAATTCCATTTTGAGCAAGTCTATGGTTAGACTCATATTTTTGGCCAAGTGCCAAAGTGTCATAGATGAGGTCGAATCTTGCATAGCATGCACCCTGTGTACCAAAACCATGGACAAAAATTGTTTGTAGGTCCTTCACACCATATATCCTCTTCAACTTATGTTGGATTTCAGTCATTGAAAGGTTGGGCATTCCATGATGAAGAATGTCTATCACAAATTGCTTTTTGCCAAAGCGATAATTGGTTATGAGTTTCCTGATACGAATGGTTGGTTGTTTTCTAGAGTCACCCATTGATTCCCCTTTCTATGAAATCATAAGAAAATAATGTTTTTTTTTTTTTAAGTAAAAAGGGTTGGAGCCTATTATATTATCATAGACAAAGTACATAGTTGTTGGTGATGCCAGCTGTCCCGCCTGAGCAGGAAACCAGGACAACTGGGCATGCTTGTCCATGTGTCACCAGAGTTGCAGAATAAACAAAATTTAACAAAATTGACGCTGCTACGTCCCGCCCGAAGGAAATCGGGACTGGCAGGCATAGGCATGAAACTGGTTCGTTCACCTAGAACTAAGAAATATTGATAGCTATCTGTCCTAAGGCATAAATTGTAAGAACAAAACCACAAGCAAAGTCTAGGTTTGAACATCAAATAACCTCTGAACCAGGTTGATTGTCTTCGACCGCGGAATGCCTCCATCTTGCTGGAAATGAGTATGGTCGCGCACATGTCGGGCATTGTTTCTTTGGCGTGGCTCTAGAATGCGCTGCAAAGAACATGTTGAGCCGCTGCTCCAATCTCGCGATGCGGAAGACCTGATCTTCTAACAGATTTCTCATCTCAAAGACGAGATTGAGATATCCCCAGTCAACTGAAGGTGGCTGTTCCGGGCGGTGGCTGTCCATAAACTCCTCACTCGTGGCCGCTTTTGCTTCCTACGTTTTGTGTCCCTCTGCTTCCCTGGTGGGTTCGGGAGGAAATTCTTCTTCCACATAGCAGGGGGAGTAAGACCTCTCTACACTGATGTCACGGTGGTTGTGTGTGCCGCTTGCCGGCTGTGGAATGCTAACCGAGCCAAAATGCGAGCGCGGGTTCCAATTTTCCGGTACCATGAACAGGGTGTGCTTAGGAGGGCTTTCCAGGCCTCCTTCCGGGATCACCTCCTCGACAACCGCCATTGGAGGTGTGCGTGGTCTTTCCCTGCGCCTCCTGGCAGCCATTGCCATTGCCTTTTCAAAATTCTCCTTCCTCTTGCGCCACGACTCCGTTGTATACCACGCCGCTCCCCTTCGCGGTTTCCCTCTCATTCGTGGCATGGTGAGGTTCCAGTGTATGATCCAGGAGCGACCAATTGGAGTCGGATTGCTGCTGAGGGTGAGCGAGGTGGCCGAGAGCAGCGACCGCTCCAGTGGAACGGGAGAGAAACTGTTGTAATGCTGGTGCGCCTGTGGAACGAAGGTCTTCGGGAACGGCCTGTTACCTGGACTTGCAACTCGCACAATGAGCGCCAATGTCATACCAATTTCCAGAACTACAATCATCACCTCCTCCATTAAAATTTGCTGGATAGTGTGGGTACCCTTCCCTTGCGCGAGGGGTCTCAACTGTTGAATGCGTCTGCGCTTATACATGTCGAATTAATGAGCGAGGTAATGTGAGCCGGTGGACGCAATAACACCGCGTCTCGGCTCGCTCCCACGTGGCCGCATCGCCCTCCGTGTCACCCCATTCGGGGCATAAGAAAATAATGTTGATTAGAAGTTTTAGAAACAATTATTTCATAAAAATAAAGAAATTAAATACTAACTTGTTGATAATAAATAAATTAAAAGAAATAATACTAAAAATAAATAAATTAAAATAATAAAATATTTTTTTAGGTAGTATTCTTATTTTTTATTACCTTAAATAATAAAGAAATTATGGGTTGAAATGTATAAAAATAATAAAATAGAAAAGAATTGCATTGCACATTACAATACAACACATTAAATAAAGAAAAAAAACAAAACAATACCAACCACATAGACATGATAAAAAAACAAAACAATACCAACCACATATTCATGATAAATCTATTAACAATTTGAAGGGGGGTAACCCTCCTTATGTAACTTTAAAAACCTTGCATAAGCACAGTCTAATGTCCAACTGGGGACGTATTTGGGGGTATCGCAAGGAACAAGTTCCCTCCATCATTTGTAGCTGTGAGACGCCCCAATTTATAACTTCAACAAAGGCACATGTACCAAATCATCACATCGTCTCATAAATGTTCCCCTTACAAATGGGTCATTAAAAAAAAAAAAAAAAACATTGTGAATCCATTTAGCACTTAAAAAAAATTAGAAATTAACTAAGTTAACTTAAACATTGTGAATCCATTATACTAAGTTAACTTATATGATTATTAAATTAACTAATATCAATCATGTTATATGAAAAATGCACCCATTACCAAAAACTTTGAAGGACAACCATGAGTAAATATAGAATTTCATTTACTAATTGAAAAATAAAATAATTACTCAATTTTTAACTTATTATCCTTATAAGTTCATAAATTCAAGGATATTTTCTTAATCTTAGTGAATGCTAAGTGAATTATTTGAGTTCATAAAAACTCAATATCCAACATACAACATGCATGTGATGGTTGGAAACTATGAAAATGGGATAAGTTTATTAATAAATATTTTTTGACATTCAAAATGTTATTAAACATTAATAACACCCTATCTATGAAAGGGAATTTACTAAATCCTTAAAGTCCAAGGGGTGGCCAAATGCAAATTTCAATATTTTTTATCTTTGTATTTGATCTTTTTTTTCTTTCTATTCTTTCTATTTGATCTTTTATAGTTTAAACATATTATTATGTGAAGACAAAATACAATACTTGTTGTAATGTTACATGTATGTTATATTAGTTTATTAATTTAGCCCATTTCTGTGTATCCACGAATTCCTATTTCGTGTATTTCATGTATCCTAGGTCGAGATTTAGTGTATTTCATGTATCCTAGGTTGAGTTTTAGAAATCAATTTTGTCGCATATTGTTTCGTCTTATCAAGTTCTATGTTCAGTCGACATTTGAGTTTATTTTTTTTTATGAACATGGCACTTATTGTCTCAAATCGACACGATTTTATGAGATAAACTGCTCGCGTTTTCTCTTCAATAGATTTCCTTCCCATTACGTCAACTCGAGGTAATTTCACAGACCTGGTTGTTTAGAATTGTTCAAAATAGTTGCAATACACGTCCATTAGCTGGCAGCTCTGCTGACTGGTGACTAGAAATACATTTTGCTGCAAATTGTTCAAAATTGCCTAGTTCTAACTTCAGTAAGTTCTGTCTAAATTGTTTAGACGAACAGACTGTTTCAAGTCTTATAGTCTTAAATCAGTGCGGTTGTACGAGAAAAACGACTCGCATTTTCTTTTTAGTAGATTTCTTGCAATTTCAGTTCAGTTCAAGGTAATTTCTTGGTCGTAGCATTGTGGTTCTTGTAAATTTGTTCTTTGAAGGTCGTTTCTCATGATTTACAAAAAGAAAAAAGAAGCAATGGAATTAAAACACAGTATAAAATTCACCTTTTATCGACATATAATATCTAATTCATTCATATAATTCATATAAAAACTCTTCTTAATTCATATAATACTTTAAATAAAGTTTAATATTTTATTAAACATTTTACATTAACCCATAACTAAAAATTCTTCTTAATTCATATAATACTTTAAATAAGTTTAATATTTTATTAAACATTTTACATTAACCCATAACTAATTACTAATGCATTGTAATATATCCAATTCAAATCAAACTTTCAAGTAGTCATAAGATAACAATAGATACTAATCATAATATATAATCTTCAGTGATAACATATATAATGAAAATGTCAACCTACCCACACTTTATTTTAAGATTGTGTCCATTTAGAATCAAACTTTCAAGTAATCATAAGATAACAATAAATACTAATCAATGATAACACATACTAATCAATGATAACAATAAATACTAATATATTCTTCAATGATAACACATTTAATGAAAATGTCAACCTACCCACCCTTTATCTTTAATATATTCTTCAATGATAATCCATGTAATGAAAATGACTATCAAGAATAACATAAAAAAAAACAATGATAAGGAGGAATTAATAAATGGAAATGCAACTATGAATATGTAAGTAAGTGAGAATTAAATTTAATATTTTCTAATTCTAATCCATTAGTTATATGTAATAGAACTATGGTAGTTAGTTATATGTAATAGAATTATGGTAATTTGGTTGTTGACCAACTTGCTTATAGATAAAATATTATTATTTTATAAATGTGGATTAATTTAAAAATAAATAAAAACGAGTAGCATGAATTTGCTAAATTAATAAACTAATATAACATACATGTAACATTACAACAAGTATTGTATTTTGTCTTCATATAATAATATGTTTAAACTATAAAAGATCAAATATAAAGAATAATAAAAAAAAATCAAATACAAAGAATAAAAAAATATTGAAATTTGCATTTGGCCACCCCTTGGGACTTCAAGGATTTAGTAAATTCCCTTTCATAGATAGGGTGTTTTTAATGTTTAATAACACTTTGAATGTCAAAAAATATTTATTAATAAACTTATCCCATTTTCCATAGTTTCCAACCATCATATGCATGTTGTGTGTTGGATATTGAGTTTTTATGATACAATAAATCTGCAGGTTCATAGCCCTCCATCCATGAACGTGAAAGACATGGTTTTTATGTGTTTTTGAGTTTTTTTTTTAATGATAGAGTCATGGATAATAATAATAATAATAATAATCATCTATTTTTAAGGTCACTACCAAGCCAGACATCAAATTGGTGTATGAGACCCCCTTGTTTGTGGGGCAAGGGACCCCCTCCACTCAACGATTTGATTGCTAAAGTCTATGGAGGTATACATTCCTTATCCCCCTCTGGATTTGAACCTGTGACCTCTAAGGAGGAAACACATGCTCTTAACCATTAGGCCCACTTAGGTTGTATAATTAGTCTAGTTTAACATATTTAATATATGACATTAATTCAATCGGCGCTCAACTCGTGAAGGCACTCATGCTCTGTTCTAGGGTTCGCCTCTTTCGCTTTCATGCCTAGCCAGGGCGTAGGGGAGCCGCCGCCCCCTCCCTCCCCGACCTCCTCCTTCCGTAATCTTGTTGCAGCATGCAGCAAGAAGCTCCCCCTGCAGAACCTCCTAGTTTCGTGAGAAAACTGGACGCGGTTCCTGAGATCGTTCTCCCCCCAGACTAGCCTATGAAGGTCGCACTGTCTCTTGTAGATCGCGGCCTTGTAGGTCAGTTCATGGGCCTATGGCCCTCAACCCAAACAACATATAACTGGATTCAAAGGAATTGGAGGCCTCTGATAACAAATAACGTAACTTGCTACGCGGTTGGGAGAGGTTTTTTCATCTTTGAATTCATCTCTCAGGAGGACAGAGATTTAATCTTCAGAAACAGGTCATATTTCATGGGCACACAAGGGCTCTATCTGAATCGTTGGACCCCTAGCTTCGATCCAACCTCGGAAGTGCCAAAAGACGTCTCGGTTTGGGTCAGACTCCCAAACCTCCCAATCCACTGCTGGAACTCTTCTTCGCTCCAAGCTATTGGAAATGGCTTGGGACACTACATAGATAAAGCGGACCCAAAAGACCAGTACTCCTGCGCAAGGATTTGTGTGGAGGTGGATCTGGAGGTAGGCCTGCCAGAAGCAATAAAACTAAAGGTAGGGGACTGGCATCACTTCCAAAATATCGATTACGAGCAAATCCCCTTCAAATGTAGAGGTTTCCACGAATATGGCCATTTCAAGCGGAACTGCCCAAAAAACCCTAGTACAGAGAAAGAAGGGGAAGACGGTTGGTAGCAGGTTAGGAAAGGGAAGCCGAAATCAAAAGGACCAAGAAGTGACAAGCCAGCCCCAACAAAAGAAAAGAATCCAGGAGGCAAAGAAACGACCAACAACTTCAACGCTCTGGCCCAGGAAACTAGTGGAGAGTTAGGGAAGCCGAGCTAGGAAGCCCAAGGAGAAGTTGAAGGAGGCACCCAATCCCCTGTAAACAGAGAAAGAAAAAAGCCAATAGAGGACGAAATGCAAAACAAATCCCCCCTAAGGATTGGAGCGACCCAAGGCACAGAGGAAGGGTAGATCTTGTTCGACAGTGATTCGGAAGGTGCAAGCGAAGCCTGGGCCTCTCCAAAGAAACCATGAAGAGGAAGGAAATTCAAAAAAGTTGAAAGAGATCAAGGAACCTACAAGGATGTTCTAAAAGGTGCCCAACCAACTATCAAGCAACTGATCAGCGGAAGGCAAACAAGGAAGCTCTTCAAAGCCTCCCAAGGAGGCCATTCCCCCCCCCCAAGGTAATTAATGAAGCTAACCTCCTGGAACTGTAGGGGTCTCGGTAGCAAAAGGAAAGAAGAAGCTCTCAAAGATATTATCAAAACGTCGAAAGCGGACATCCTACTCCTCCAGGAGACCAAGATGAGTCAGCATGACTCTCTCAAAGCTTCAAGAAACGCATGGAAAAATAGTCAAGTAATAGCTGGAAATGCTAGGGGCGCGTCAGGCGGTCTCTGGACACTATGGAACACCACCAAAATAGAACTGCTTGACTCAGACACTCGCATGCACTGTATCCACACATCGCTCCTCCATAAAGACTCCGGAATTCAGGTAAACCTCATTAATATATACGTTCCGCAGCATATAGAAGAAAAAAAGATTTGATGGGAATCCCTCCATGACTTCCTTCAAAAAAACGAGCTAGATAACATCATTTTAGGCAGAGACCTAAATGTAACCCTTAGCCAAGAGGAAAAGAGAGGTGGCACTATAGTCAGAGACCCATCTAGAGAATGGGTGGAAGATATTATTACAGCCTGGGAGCTAATAGATATAAAACCGGTCAAAGGGCACTATATATGGTCCAATAAGAGGTTAGGTTCGGGGCATATAGCCACCAGGCTGGACAGATTTCTCATCCAAAGTTCTTATCTAATTCTAGGGTTTAATGCACTAGCATAAATCCTACCCCACAGCGCTTCAGACCACAAGCCTATTCGGTTAGAATTTAAATCAGAGCAGGGGAAGGGACCCATCCCTTTCAGGTTCAATCCGTCCTGGACCCAAGACAAAGATTTTCTTAAAATCGTTTACAACACGTGGACAGGAAAGGTCATTGCATCTGCCTCCTATGTTTGGGAAGAGAAGCTATGGAGGTTAAAAGTTTCCCTGAAAGCCCGGGCAAGAATCCGTCCTGACCTAACCTCCTCACACAAAGAGGCCCAAAAACTCCTTGAGATTCATCAGCTAGAACTGGAACGCAAAGAAATCACCCAAGAGGACCTGCAGCAAGAAGTCCTACTCCAAAGCCAATGGTACAAGGCATGCAGGGAGGAAGAGAGCTACTGGAGGCAGAAATCTAGAAGCCTCTGGTTGAAGGAAGGTGACAAAAATACTAGTTACTTCCATAAGCAAGCGGAGGCAAGGAAACATTATAAGGCAGTCACAGAAATTCAAGTTCAAGACACAATAATCTCAGATCCATAAGGTATCAAACAAGAAGCCTTCGAAACCTTTTCAACCCTCTACTCAGAACCGCAAAGGCCATACATAGACCCCCAAAGGTACCCCCTCTTCATCATTCCAGCTCTCTCAAACGAGGACATTAACCGCAATCTTCTAAAGGAAGTTTCGCAGCAAGAAATAAAGGAGGCCCTGGATCAAATGAATCCGGACAAAGCCCCTGGACCGGATGGGTTTACAACCAGATTTTATCAGCATTGTTGGGCGATAATCAAATATGACCTCACCAAAATGATAAGGAGATCGCAGTCAAGCAGTAAACTAGGAGGGAGCACAAACTCGGCCTTCCTGGCTCTCATCCCGAAGGAGAAAGGAGCATCCAGTTTCAACCGCTTCAGGCCGATTTCACTCTGCAATACTAGCTATAAAATCCTCACTAAGATTATAGCAAACAGATTGAAAACTATTCTTCCCCATATCATCTCAGAAAACTAGGGAGGCTTCATTAAAGGCAGACACATTACTGACAACATCCTCCTGGTCCAAGAGGATCTTCACTCAAGCATCTGGAGGAAGGACAAAGGTATGATCATTAAGCTCAACCTTCCCAATGATTTTGATAGAGTCAACCATAGTTTTTTATTTGAAGTTATGAAGAAATTTGGTTTTGATCAAGATTTTGTTGACTGGATTAAAGCCTGCATAGGCTCACCCTGGATAGCCCCCATGGTAAATGGAAGAGTAACAAAATTATTTCAGGCCTCTCGAGGGCTAAGGCAAGGGTGCCCCCTCTCACCCCTCCTTTACGCAATTCAAGCCTTCGTGCTAAGCTATTAGCTGGGGAATTCCCAAGCCCAAAGCATACTGCAGGGTCTAAGAATAGCGCAAGGGGTTAAAGACATAAACCACGCTCAATTCGCGGATGATACCCTGCTGTTAGGTGGAGCAAGCTCAATAATCACAAAAAAGTTCAAGGAATAACTTGAGGCTTATACTTCAGTTTCAAGAATCGAAATAAGAAAAGCAAAGTGCAAGATATATGGCTGGAATATCACGCCCAATGAAATGCTCGGGATTGCAAGAGTACTAGGGATGGAAGGTCATACCAATTGGGAGTCCTTCACTTATCTTGGAATCCCAATTTTTAAGGCCGCCCCAAGGGCCACTCAGTGAAATCATCTAATTGACAAACTTGTTTCAGGATTAATCCGTAAGTGCGGACACAAACCGATCTCCCTAGAACCACCTGGATCTAGAACAAAGCAGGACAGAATAATACTCTTTCCCTAGATTTATACTATTGAATGAACTAGAAGGAAAGGATCATGTACATACCTTATGAATGCTTCCTTGGGTCTCTGTTGTACCAATTTCGCTCCAATTCTCTTGCACCGCCAAGACCACAACAGTACAAACCAATCGAAGTGAAGACAATTCAATATATTCAACAACTAATCTATACATATGATCAAGGAGTTATGTAATAAAGTGACATTGGCTTTATGGGAAAGAGACATATTACTGTATTGAATTGATAGAAAGAAAGACTTACAACCTGAGCCTTGATGTTGTAGATCTCCTTTTGATGGCTCCTAGCTCTGACACACACACTTGCTCATGCATGAATAAGATCAACCACTTCCGATAACCTTACTGGTGTCTCTAGCTGTTGTAGCATCAGTCCTTCATACAATATTGCACTAATTCTCCAATAAATCTCTTACTAGCTTGCTGCTTAAACTTTTCCATGAGAATTCCTCTCAATTTATAAGAGAGAATGGATTAGTTACTTGGATAGGAAATGATCCCAAGATATCAGGAAAGCCAGTACTTAGATAACCATGCGAATGCCAACTCATCCTTCTAGAAGGCTCGATAACTTCATCTTTTTCTTCCTTTAGAAGATGTTCGCACCCTGATAGTTAGGTACAGTGAGAACCCCTCACACTCCATCTTAATGCAGCCTGCGAGAATCAGGCATTCTTGCAGGAAAATATATAAGTAGTATGCGAACCTCCCTTGAAAGTATGATTTCTGGAAGCAGACAAAGGTAACTTTTCTCAGGAAAGTGTTCTAGTGAAGAGCTTGATTTTTCCATCATCATTACATCATTATAACAACCAAAATTGTGGATAACAGAATGCCCCCCAAAGTCTGAGATTGGAACCAGTGACAATCGATAGACTTTGTAAGCTGCATGTGTGTGTCACGAACCAAGAGCACATCTAATCGGAAACCTGCAAACATCCAAGCATCTGCAGAATATCATATGTACCAATTCTGAGGTAGGCATTCCCATACTCAGATCATAGACTGATGACATCATAAACAAAGGTCATGGCCACCAATCATACACTGTGGATCCATGCCGTCACAATATAGCATAGCCACCTGAATACACTGTGGATCTATGCG
>SNQJ01S0034225.1:47398-58779 GCA_010110895.2 Picea sitchensis | reverse complement strand
CTTTTCAACATGTTGGTACTTGATTTCAGTGGGAGTGAGACTTCGACTCAAGTAATATATAACATGTTCATCGTGTGCATCATCCTCCTGAACGAGAACCATGCCGATAGTATACTCAGAAGAAGCTAGATAAAGAAAGTAATCCCGACCATAATCAGGAGGGAAAAGAAGTGGAGCTTGATTTTTCCATCATCATTACATCATTATGACAACCAAAATTGTGGATAACAAAACTCAAGAAGAAAATTTCCACTTGGGGGGCGAACTGGCTCAATCTAGCAGGGAAAGTCGTCCTAATTAAGTCAGTTATGGCCAGCATACACATCTACCAGAGTTCAATGCTCCTAGCCCCTTGCTCCACAATACAAAAAATCGAATCTCTGCAAAGACGCTTCCTTTGGGAAGGTGGGAAACAGACCAGAAGGAAATTGCATCTGATAAGCTGGGAAAAATCCTCTAAACCTCTTCTAGAAGGTGGCCTCAATTTTAAAAAATCACGCATACAAAATCTTGCGCTGGGGGCAAAGCTTATGTGGAACATAGTCTCCGGAGCACCAGCTTGGAGAAAATCAGCTCTCTGGAAAAAGTATATTTAAGGGGCCGAGGGAACATTGCTTAGAAATTCCTTGCAGGGACTCTAAAGGATCCCCTTTTTTAACTCTCTGCAAAAAAGCCTTACCTCTCTTCATTCCCTACCTCACCTGGGTGCCAAGAAACGGGAGGAAAATCAAAATCTGGAATGACTCAATACTAGGAGACCCCCTGCTTGACTCGAGGCAAGACCTGAGATGTCTTAAGAACTGGATGGGAACACAAAATTTAAAGACTCTCGCGGATATCTCAGTTTGGGGCGATGACAGGCACCAGTCGTGGCAAGGGTGGAAAGTGAGCAATTTAGCACCAGATCTAGAAGGGGAATGGAGAACCCTCAAACACTGCCTACAGGAGAAAGCCCCGCTGAAAAAAAAGGGGAAGGATGAGAGAGGCTGGGGGGGAAATTCCAAAGCCTACACCACTGCTAACGGCTATAGAATTTTTCTCAAGGTCCCCACTGCTCCAGAAAACCCACTCATCTGGAAAGTGATATGGCATACCAAGTCCATTCCTAAAATTGATATATTTATATGGACTCTTTCCCACAACATCATTCTAACAGGGGAAATCCTCCAAAGGAAAGGTTGGGTTGGCCCCCACCGGTGTCCACTTTGCCAGCAAGACGAAGAAACTACCAATCACCTCCTCCTCAGTTGTGCCTTTTCTAAAGAAGTATGGAGGCTGACAATCGGATCAGCAACTGAAGTCAACTGGCCAGAAGACATCAAAAGCCTCCTTTATCATTGGGATAATCTATACCCATTCCAAAACCGAACTCAAATTCAAACCTTTGCGCTTTGGAGAATCCTCCCAAAGTTTATTCTGTGGAACCTGTGGCTGAAAAGAAACAACAGGATCTTCAGGGACAGGGCAAGGAGCACACCCACAGTGGTAGCCAACATCCAGACACTTTTTGGAGAGAGCACCCATTACTTATGTCAGTCTAATTACAACCGGAATCCAGACAATTTGGAGGTTCTCTGGCTGGGTCAATTCAAAATTCGAAGTGCAAAAGGAGTCACAACTATCTCTCCAAGTACTGAGGATTGGGAAATAAGGAAAGAGAAACAAGAGTTTGACAATTGGAAGCAATAAAGGAAGGCTTATATCTTGTCCTTTAACGGGGCCTCCAAAGGCAACCCGGGGCTAGTAGGTGGAGGAGGGATAATTGAGAGCCCCAGTGCAGAAATAATCATGAGTTATGCCCTGGGATTAGGTACTGAGACCAACAACATTGCAGAAGCCATGGCATTATGGCAAGGGCTTCAGCAAGCCAAAGAGCAGGGGATCCAGGAACTGGTCATTGTTGGAGACTCCAGATTGATAGTCAGAGCCATTATTTGCCGGACTCAAACCCAAAGTGCCAAACTAAATAATATTCTGAGTAAACTCCGCCTTCTTCTCACTAGCTTCAACTCTTATGAATTATTTCATGTTTTAAGAAAGCTGAACGAGAAGGCTGATGTGGAAGCTAATAAAGGCGTTTTCCTGGCGCCAGGAAGCTTGATCCTCAATGGAACTGTGTCCACCGTGGAGATACCATAATCCAATATTCCTCATGCGCATATCTAGCAAGTGGCTGGGATGGAGATAAGGATGACAGGGGAATCGACCAAGATCGGTCAGACAAAGTCGAGCCATTGGAGGACGGGGACAAGGGGCGGTACCACGACCAAGTGGACAACAGACAGGGCGGGGACAGGAGCACCCACTGCCCATACCTCTCGTCCTCTGCAATCCAATGAGAAATCATTTGGGTCAAGGGGCGCGAGTTTAAAACAAGTAAGCAATCTCAAGACCAAACCATTCCTACGCAGAGACCTCCTCTGCCTGCGAGCTTGAAGAGTCAAGGAGTGCGAATTAGGGGATGCCAGAGCGATGGCATCCCACGCAAGCAAGAAACCGAGTCTGGAGGAATGAATGACGATCATGGATACAACACTAGAGAACCTGAAGCAAATGTTGCAATACCAATTGGACTTTCTGGAGAACCTGGACTCGGAAGCAGGTAGAAGGTTGGAACAGCTAGAGCAAGACATTTCCACTACAAAGGTTGGTTTCTCTGAAGAGCTAAGCAAGCTTCACCAAGAGCTCAAGAACCCGCAGGAAGATTTTGAAATGAGAGTCGAGCAGCTGGAAGAGAAAATGGCCCAGCTCAACAGAGAATGGAGGAAGGATCTAGAAAGCTAGTTCTGTCGCTATGTCTGAAGCAAACCACTCCCTCTACAACATCTTGGCATTTTGTATAGAGTCAAGGCTTTAAATAAGATTGTATTAGCTGGTTAGTGTTAGCTTCTGCCGAATATGTAACTGCAGGTGTATTCAGGAGCAGTGTTAAGATCCTCTCTGGCAGATGCTCAGTGAAGCTCTGCCATTTTGTAATCGCATTCGTGGCTGGTCCACACTTAATGTAAATCCTCTACTCATTTTGGTCAAAAATAAAAATAAAAAAATATATGACATTAATTCAAAAATAGTGTTATTGCATCAAGAGGTGTTTTCTACAACCTCGTATAAGGGAGATGTGTAATCCCTTCTATTGGACAGGTAGTCTGGAAACAATTTTGCAGTTTGGATAAAATCTTGGGAGAAAATCCTATGTATAGGGAAAGTGCGCAGAGGAAGGAAAGTGAGCGTGCAACTAAGGCACATTCAGAAGGACAATGCACAGAAGGAGGAAAGTGCATAGGAGGAAGACAATGCAAAGACATAAGAATAAAACTGACATCGGATAAAGAAAGAGAGCGAGAGAATAAAGCATGGAAGAAGGATGATAGCTTAACATTCCAAAAATAGAAGAACAACAGAAAAACATCATGCAATTTGAAAAGAATAAGAAAGAAGTGGAACAACCAGTTAACTGAGTTGGCCATGAAATGTAATGGGTTGTTGGGAGGAACTAAGTAGGGTTTTAAGCTCTAGATTTTGATGTATAAATATGTAACAGGTTGGGAGATTAGGGGTTCTTTGTTCTAGGATGTTGGGTTCTGTTAGGTTATGTTATGTCTTTTTTTGTTCTGGTCCATGTTGAGTTCCAAATTTCTTGAGTGTACCAGGTTGTTGATAAGGAGAAGGAATAAAGGAATGAAAAAGAGATGATACCGGATCTTGTGTTGTCTGTCTCTTATATGTTTTGCTTGTGGATTATGGATGGTCGCATATTAGATTAGGTTTATCTCATGTTGAATTGTTGTGCAATGAGAATAATTGTTACAATAATGAGGTATAGATGGATCTATAATATACTAATTATAGGAATATGAATCCTAAGTAAGTTAAATATTGAACAAGGACCGAGTAACGCACACTAACATAATAAGAAAGAATGAACCGATTGATTGCCTCCCATTCCCCCAATACTGCATAAGCCGTTCTTGCAGTCCCAATAGATACCTGGGGTGAGACTTCATCTACGCAAGTAGGTGATGCCGAAAGGGCTGGTGTCTGGTGGGTTTTGTTGGTAACAGATAACTCGAACCTAGGGTATTACAACCTGTGCACAACACCAACAAATGGTTCTGCTGCCGGGATCGAGAATTTGTGTTTAAGGGAATGTTTTGGAGGCTGACTAAGAAGGAGATCAAATAATGGTTGGAAATAAAGGAACGATAGTTTGCATGACAAGAGAACATGAATCTTCAGATGCGTGACAACCAATGGTTACAAAGGTATGTGAACACAAATTTGCATGAAATTTTCTTTGGCAAATTTCAAAATATTCTGACCAAGTGGATATAAATATTAGTGGAGAAAACTGGAAGGTTCAGGGAAACAACGTTGAGGAATTGGATTCCTGAATTGGTAAGACAATTGAATTTTGTAAGTAACCCAACTACTCGAGCATTTGACCTTTGGTTGGATAGCATATTAGGAGGATATATTATAGGGTTTGCAGTAGATTGCATTCAATGATACAATGTTGCAGAAAAGGACTTTTTCAAAGGTACGCATGGGAGGTTCTTGAAATAATTAGGTACATGGCTAAAGATGTTATTGTGTGAAAAAAAGTGATGATCATGGAATCTGATGCCTAAAGGGGTTCATGCACATAGGGGAAACAAAGGATGACAAGAGGATCATCTAAGAGAATGAAGAAAATGGTGAAAAAGGAAGGGAGGGACTGAGATGCAAGAAGACGGTATACCATAGGAACAATACGAGTTTGGAGAGATACATAGCCGAAGGAGGTACAAGAGGCAACACACTAGGATGATAAAGGAGAGCCGCATAGTGAGCCAAAGGGGAGAGAACCTTGTGCACTAGTTCAAATATTGGAGATACTATATATAGGAGGAGAAGAAGAGGAGCTCCAGTCTAGTCCAGTAATAGATGAGTCATTAAGTATTACTCAAACTGAGTCTTGTGACGAATCCACGACCCTGTGTGCATCACCACAATCAAAGATAACAATTGAAGATTTGTCAAAATCCATCGTAGTTTTCCAAGGAGGACAAAGTAGTAACAGTCAGAATAATGGAAGTAGTGCGCAGAGTCAGAGTCAGAGTCAGAATCAGAGTCAACCAACATCACCAAGAGGAGGGAATACACAAAGCAACATGGTAGGGGTAGATAATACTCTTAGACTTCCTGAGTTCCAGGGAGTGGGGTCAGAGGATCCATAACAACATCTGTTTGTCTGTGAAATGATTTGGGCTGCTAAGAACATACAGGATGAGGTTGTGAAGATTGCATAGTTAGCGACAACATTTATAGGTTGTGCGCTAGTAATGTATATGAAGTTGTAGAGTATCACACCTATAGGGAAAGACAAGACTTTGGCAGAAATAAAAAAAAGTGCTACTAAAGGAGTTCAAAAAGCCAAAGTCAGAATCACAATACATCACAAAAATGAAGGAGATTAAACAAGTACAAATAGATTCGGTATGGGATTTCGATCAGAGAATTAAGGATGTGATGGGTAGACTGACTTTCAAGATCCCAGATCAACAACATCAAGAATGATTTATTGGAGGGATTCTACCACACATTTGCAGGACATTGATTCAACAAAAGGTTACATCGCAACCCAAGGCCCTGGAAATTGCAATGAAATTAGAGTCATCTCAAGTTCAGACACAGTTGGTTGCATTGACGATTCAAATTGTCGATCTTACAAAAGGGAAGGAGAAATGAGAACAAGTTTGGTGTACCAAGTATATGACTGAAGGCCATCACAAGGACAAATGCCCAACATTCGCGCAGTATTTGGCATTTGGAGCACTGAATCCATTACCAAGGGGGTACTGTGAGATATGTAAGAAATGGGGCCATCATCCCACTGATTTTCCATTAATACAAAAGTATCAGAGTACACCAAGGAACTTGTTTTTCAATTTTTTCAAATCCGTGGGACATGAAGAGAAGGATTGGTGTGCGTTCGACTTAATGAGGGAGTGCACATCATATATGTATAGGATTTAGGAAGAGAAAACTACAACAGAAGGGAGTGGTCTACAATACAACAATCAAGGGAACAAAGGAAACTTTGGTAGAGGTTGAGGCAGAGGAAATTTTGATAGAGGAGGAAGAGGACATATCATATGTTACAACTGTAATCAACATGGACACTTGAATCACGATTGTTAGAATCCATGTACAACGTGCACATACTGCAGAGCATTGGATCATGCTACAAAAGATTCTCCTCAACTAGTTTCGAAATGGCAGGCCAAAGGTAACCCAAGCCAAAATTAGAATCATAATGTGCATAAGATATCAATTGAAAAACATAATGAGGGACCAAGAATAATAGTTGTTACATGCGGAGGAGCTAGAACATGGGCTGATATAATGAATCAAGGAAAGCAGATTGATCAATGGGTAAGGAATTCAGGAGGGCATATGCCAACTTTTGATCCCCAGTAGAAAAGGGAGAAATATCATATAGTGAGAAAATAAGTACTTGGACATGATTGGGGAGCATCAACATCATCTGTGCCTTGTATATAAGATCACGTTGTGCCAGAGAAGCCGACAGGAAATGTAAGCACACTAACAAATTTTTTGAGGAGTTGTGTAGAGATAATGAAGGATGAAATTGTGTTGAGTACAATGTATGACATGATTGATCACTGCAAACGAGGATGGGAAACTCTTGTCGCACAAAGGATAGTAAATCAGGTACTGCGCAGGAAAAGGACCAATGAAGAATTCATATTTAGTGCGCAGATTGGGGACTATGATGTGGATAATGTAATATTGGACTTGGGATCCGATGTGAATATTTTACAGAAGTAGACATGGGAGATGATCGGAAAAACCAAGTTAGTATGGTCTCATGTTCAGTTAAGGCTCCCAAATCAACACAAAATAGTCTCGATCGGTCGTTTTACATGAATACATGTGAACATAGATGGGGTGCATAGCATGGAAGAGTTTGAACTTATTGAGATCATGGAAAACAATCAACCATGTCCAACACAGATGGGACTGGAATGTGATTTCGATAACCAAACAATCATTAACTTGAAAATGAGGGAGATGATATTTGAGGTTGGAGATTTGAAAGTTACTGCACCCTTGGAACCATCAGAAGGAAAGATATACATAGAGCCAACAAGAGGGAACTACATTGACAACTTATACAACCTGACTGCCCAAATGGAGGACTATGTCATCTCGACATCGGATGGTGCGATGAGTTGGAGAAGTATCAATTCGTGCACATCATATTCAGAGGCAAATCTAGAGCATTGGCAACAGAGGATGCATGAAGTGTTAACTAGACGATGTGCACACATAAATCGATCCTTGTGCTAGATTGGAACATAGTTGTGTGATTCACCCAGGTATGACGAATTAAATGATATAAGAAAGTTTATAAAGGCATTTTAATTGTAGGTATCCAAACAACAAAGTTTGTTATCACTTGATGTCGTCTTAAAGGTGATCCCAGCTAGATGGTGGGATGCACATAAAAAAGGGATACAAGATTGGCCACAATGCAACAGAATAATGCAGATACGGTTTGGCTTTGAGCAAGAAAAAAATACACAAAAGTATACAGGAGAGAGTGACCTAGCAACCCATGTTGAGTAGTGCAGGGCTTTATGGAGTTCAATACCATAGATCAAATGGACGCACATATTTATACACACACTGGACACAATTTCAAAGAACTGGTACTTTGAATTGGAAATTCGTAGGGAGACAAAATTATGGGAATAGTTGATTCAGAGGTTCATAGTCACATTCACATTCGAACATGAATCCCTATCCATAGATGCATCATTACAGTGTAGTCGAAATAAAATTTTCTTAGAAGAAGGAACGATGGAGGTAGTATCATTGTGCAATGCACACAGAGCCAATATAAATATCCATGAGTTATTGGAGTGCTACAATGTAGTTAAGGAATAACATGATGAGGATGATCCTAGAAATGTACAAGTACCTAAAACAAAAGGAGAACGAGTAGTAAAAGGGATAGATCTTGAGTCCGCCGCATACATACAACCGATAAAGACATGGAAGGTAAACATTGGGACAATAGAGAATCCCAAGTTTGCGCAGATAGGAGATTAGTGGAGTGATGAGAGAGTAGAGAAGATTGCAAACTTACTATGAGAATACCAAGACTTATTCCCAATGACATTTTTGGAGATGAAGGGGATAGTGGGAGACTTAGGTGAGATGAAGATTCCACTGAAACCAGGTGCTAAGTCAGTGCGCCAGAGGCCTTACAAGTTAAACCCAAAATACAAAGAGAAGGTAAAAGTTGAACTAGACAGGATGTTGGATGAATGAATTATTGAATCGGTGGAGGAATCTGAATGGATCAGTCCAATGGTGGTGTAGGACAAGAAGACAAGAGGAATCAAGATTTACGTGGATCTGAGGAAGCTGAATGATGTGTGTTTACATGATCTATTTCCAACACCATTCACATATGAGGTACTAGAGAATGTAGGAGGAAAAGAGACTTATTCTTTCACAGATGGATTCTTTGGGTACCATCAACTAAGAATCGCGAAGGAGGATCGACACAAGACCACTTTTGCGACTGAGTGAGGGACCTATCAGTATAAAATTATGCCATTTGGATTGAAGAATGCCTCTACAGTGTTTTCCAGAGTAGTGGTTGCATCATTCAAGAAGTTCATCCATAAGTTCTTAGAAGTGTACCTGGATGATTGGTCTATGTTTGGTCTACTGAAGGATCATATAGAATTCCTTAGGATAATGTTGGATAGGTGCAAACAATGTCATATTTTTTTGAACCTAAAGAAGTGTATTTTTTGCGCACCTTTTGGAATTATGTTGGGACATGTAGTGTGAAAACAAAGACTATTAGTAGATCTAGCCAAGGTCGCAACAATTATGGAGTTAGAACCCCATACATCAGTCAGACAGATGAGGGAAATGTTGGGTCATACAGGTTATTACAGGAAATTTATCAAAGGATATGCGGCGATCACAACACCGATGGAAAAGTTACTGAAGAAGGAAGCAAAGTTTCAATGGAAAAAGGACTGTCAGAAGGGGTTGGACACCTTGAAACAAAAACTGGTAACCACATTGATTTTGATATTTTCTGATTGGAACAAAGAGTTCCATGTACACATAAATGCATCATCCATAGCATTGGGTGCATTGTTGTCACAACCAGGGTAAGGGGACATAGATCATACAATCGCTTTTGTAAGTAGGAAGTTGTCTATAGTAGAGAAAAATTATACTACCATAGAACGAGAAGGATTGACAATGGTCTATGCGCTTCAGAAGTTCAGACATTACTTATTGGGGTCTCACTTTAAGATGTATATAGACCATTCTGCATTAAAATAGTTAGTCAATAAGCCAGTGTTGGGGGCAAGAATATGACAATGGCTATTATTATTTCAGGAATATGACTTTGAGGTTGAAGTGAAACCGGGGAATTTGAATGCAGGACCAGACCATCTATCGTGCATGTTGTCAGGGGAAGATGCAATAAATTTAGATGAAAACTTACTAGATGCACATATGTTTACAGTGAAGATGGTGGATGATTACTTCTTGGACATTGTACAGTTTCTAAGTACATGCATGTAACCATCAGGGATGACAGTAGCGCAAAAGAAATGACTAGTAGTGAAAGCAACAAATTATCAGTTGATTGCAGGGAATTTATACAAGTTGGGCACATATGGAATATTAAGGCGTTGTGTGTTGGAACACGAGAGACCAATGATACTTGAAGAAGCACATAACGATATTGTAGGAGGACATTATGCAGAGAGAGAAACCACATAAAATATTTTGTGTGTAGGAATTTGGTGGCCTACACTTCACAGAGATGCAAAGAAATACTATCAGTCATGTGATGTATCTCAAAGATTGAGAAAGCCATCTAGGAGAGAAGAAATTCCTTTAAATCCACAGGTTACATTGCAAGCATTTGATGAGTGGGACATAGAGTTTGTAGGATCAATAAATCCACAAGAAACAAGATTAGGGGTAAGGTACATTATCATTGCGACAAAGTATTTGAAAAGATGGGCAGAAACCACCCTAGTTACAGACTGCACCGCAGACACTGCTGCAAAGTTTTTGTTTGAGAATATAGTCACAAGGTTTGGATGTACACGCATATTACTCAGTGATCAAGGCACACACTTTCTGAATAAGACAATTGCAACATTGATGGAGGAGTTCCAATTCCATCATCATAAGAGTTCCCCATATAACCTTATGATAATGGAACAGTGGAGGCTTTCAATAAAATTTTGGAGAACACCTTAACCAAAATTTGCAAGGTAGGGAGAGATGATTGGGACTTAAGAGTTCCTGCAATATTATGGGCATACATGACGAAAAGTAAGACGTTCGTAGGTCATACACCTTTCATATTGGTCTATGGGAAGGATGCAATGATTCCAATGGAGTTCATTCGACCTAACCTACACATTGCAACAATCACCGAGCTATAAAAAATTGGTGCAATATAAGAGAGATTGGCACAGTTGGTACAACTTGAGGAATATCGATTTGTCGCAGGTTTTCATTGGCAGGTTCAGAAGGCTAAGAGAAAACTTGGCATGATCGACACATCAAACAAAAAAAGTTTCAAGTTGGATATCTGGTACCACTCTATGACAACAAGTTCATGCAACATCTGGGAAAGTTTAGAATGCACTGGTTAGGACCCTATGTGATCCAACAGGTAACCGAGACAGGTGTTGCACGGTTGGAAACCTTAAATGGAGAATTTTTTGGAGGAATGGTCAATGGAAGCCGGTTGAAACTCTATAGAGATTTCCAATAGTCTGCGCAATAATTTGGGTTGCGCTAGAACCCGTATATTATAGTAGTTTTACCATAGTAGCAAGGAAAACAAGGAAAAATAAATAAAAAGTAGAAAAAGAAAAGAGATCAAATAAAAAGTAGATATAGGAAAAATAGAAAGATTGTTTGTGTACCAAGGAATAAGAACTTGTGCAAAAGGAATGGTCATCACAGATCATGATAGAACTGCACAAATTTAAAAGACAATACCTGGACGAGACAGACTGCAAAGCAAACAAAAAAAAACAATGAAGAACCAGTGTGTAGTTTGGCATTGACAAGATCGTTAAAAGCATTAAGGCATGGGAATTGTTGATTTTTCAATATGTTAGGTTAAGCATGAATTTCATTCCATTTTTTCATTTAACCATAACCATAAATGCTGCAATAACCAAGATCGCAAGAAGAAGCACCATGCATAAGAACACATAATGGATCCTGGGAAACCCTTCTCAACAAGGGAAGAAAACCCAGCCAAATTCTTTTCTATATTCTTCAAGAGAAAGACCTTCACCACCAAG
>SNQJ01S0034225.1:23332-43378 GCA_010110895.2 Picea sitchensis | reverse complement strand
AGGGATGTCATATATCTTGTTCACTACAATACACAGAGGAACCAAATCTTCACACATTCACATGTGCTCGTCCACATGCACGTCCACTCTACAGATATTCCTTCTCACTGCCTCACACAAGAGAATCATATGGAGTCTTCTCATCAACTCTGATTCTCAAAGGAGGCTAATACATCATCTTCATTTATGTTCACATGACGATGCACCCAACACTTTGGGATTTCACACGTTCACCTTGTGCTCAGCCACAAGCACGTCTAACTCAACATATCGCCTTTCCCATTGGATAATCATCTGGAGTTATTCTCACTCTTTGAATGGAGGAGGTCATTTCTACCTTCCTAGCTCTATCTCAGGCAGGAACCATGTACTCTTTTTAGGGGCTTTCTCTCAGGTTTGTAAGCTAAGAGAAAGACTCACATAGATGCAATGATCCACACCTCACAGGTTTGTAAGCTGGAAAATGTCTCACATAACTGCAATAATCAACAGAAATGATGGTTATGAAGTGGAGTGACATGTCATAAAAGCACCGTATAATTCTTAAATAGTAGAAGTCGTCAGAAATCATGACAAATCGACAGTAGAAGGGAAAAATCACACGACAAATTTGGTAATCAAGATGCAATTATGGAACAACTCATCAACCATGGTGGTGGATGGGACAAGTTAGTTAAGACATGATGAGACAAGTATGGTTGGCATGGAAGCACACACAAAATGAAATATCGTTAAGTGTAAAGCCTTGATTGCATACGAACGGGAGAAGAACAGAGTGAACTAGAGCGAATCAACCTATGGTGACACTAGAATTCGAGGAGGTAATCAAAACTTTGACTTCGGCTTCAGAAGCTAATTTTTATAGAGATTACCACCCACCAAGGATGGATATTGTGCCACCAATAGAAGTACCAACACAGGGGAAATATGCACTAGCAGTAGCATCGATCCCACCTGGGGTGAGTAGGGAAGGAGATATGCTTAGCAACATTATCGACCTAAATTTTATGGACCATGATATTACGGATGCATGAAAATTCTTGGAGTTGGCCAAGGAGAAATACTTGTGCGCTAAGAGCATACTAGGTACAGGAGCTCGCATCACTTTCAATGCAAATTTTCATGCAAATTCAAACGATGGAGATAATAGGTTTAGGGGTTACAAATGATCCATTTCATTAAATGAGGAGGAAGAGGATTAGGATCCCACTGAAAGAGAGGTTACCCGGAAATTGGCCTTGTATACAGAGCCCAAATTGATACTCAAGGATTTTCCAAGAGGCGTAGGAGAGGAGGAGGATGATATCGGACTCAAGAAACTCCAACGAATTATCGACAGAGAATATGATTATAGGAAGAGGAGGATTAATAGAATTATTTCACCCGATAGAAACGAAGCCTTTTCCATGGGCAACACGACCCCTGATTGCTCCGACTAGACTTATGTTGATATTATGTGGGAAGAAGTCTTCAAAAGGGATAAGGAAGAAACTCTAAGACTTATTGCGAAGAAGCACACCAGAAATTGAATGAGGAACATAAGGAGAAGGTCACGAAAGCATTACAGGAGAAGTTCAAAGCTGAATTCATGGTACATAAAACCCAAGCAACAGTCCAAAAGTTATATAAGACAATTTCATAAGTGCCCATAGTAGTAGAAGCTATTATGGAGGAACAAGTGCTAAATATTGGTGAAGTCATTAAGGGATTCAAGGATTAGATTGAGGACTTTAAATTATGGAGCACGTCAAGAACAACACCAGAGGTGTGCGAAGGCAAGGTGAGGATGGCAACGACAAAAATTTCCAACATTAAGAAAATAGAAGGAGAATGCACAAAACTCTGTGAGGAGAGTGCACAGGTGTGGAAAAAATTAATAGGCGACCCAGAGATGAAGGCCATAGAGACCAGGCTAAGAGAATCACAAGAACAGGTGCACCAGGAAACAAAAGAGGCTACTACATTTCCACCAATGGAGCGTATGTCAACCATTTTAGCTTAGTGGTAGGCATATGTAGAAGTGGAGAGAATGAGGGATCATCAAAAGATCCTTCAACATAGACTGGGACCATTGTAGAAAGAAGTTGTGAGGGTAATTGGAGAGTTGGCCATTGTGCAAGGTAAGGTTAAGAAAGAAATGGTTGAGGCATAGGAAAAACTTACAAACTTGACCGCGTAGGGGGCACAAGAGATAACAACAACAGAGGTCGCAGTCATCAAAGAGGTAGAGGTGGCAAAGGATGCCTCTCAAAACTTCATTTCAGCATGGAAGAGCAAGCAGTAGGCCTGAGTGGCTTGGGATGAGCCATAGGTGAGTGTTGAGGGCATGTTGGACATGCAGTCTAGAAACAATTTTTCAATTTGGATACAGTCTTGGGAGAAAATCCTAAATACAGGGAAAGTGCGCAGAGGAAGGAAAGTGAGCGCACAACTAAGGCGCATTGAGGAGAACAATGCACAGAAGGAGTAAAGTGCGCAGGAGGAAGACAACACACAAACAAAAGAATAAATTCGACAACGGATAAAGAAAGAGAGTGAGAGAATAAAGCATGGCAGAAGGATGACAACTCGACATTCCAAAAATAAAAGAACAACATAAAAGCAACATGTAGATTGAAAAGAAGAAGAAAACAGTCGAACAACCAATTAACTGAGATGACCATGCAATGTAATGGGTTGTTGGGAGGAACTAAGTAGGGTTTTAAGCCCTATATTTTGATGTATAAATATATAACGGGTTGGGAGATTAGGGGTTCTTTTTTCTAGGATGTTGGGTTCTGTTAGGTTATGTTTTGTTCTGGTCCATGTTGAGTTCCAGATTTCTTGAATGTAACAATTTGTTGATAAGGAGAAGGAATAAATGAATGACAAAGAGATGACACTGAATCTTGTGTTGTCTATCTCTTATATGTTTTGCTAATGGATTATGGATGGTTGCATAGTAGATTAGTTTTATCTCATGTTGAATCGTTGCGCAATGAGAATAATTGTTACAGTAATGAGGTATAGATGGATCTAGAATATACTGATTATAGGAATCTGAATCATGAGTAAGTTAAATATTGAACAAGAACTGAGTAATGTGCACTAACATAATAAGAAAGAATGAACCGATTGATTGCCTCCCATTCTCCCAATACCATAGAAGCTTCGTTCTCATAGTCCCAATAGATACCTCGGGTGAGACTTCATCTGCGCAAGTATGTGATGTCGAAAGGGCCAATGTCTGGTGGGTTTTGTTGGTAACAGATAACTCGTACCTAGGGTCTTACAACCTATGCACAACGCCAACACCTTTCATGCTCAACATGGAGTTGACATGCAATTTTTTATTTTATTTTATTTTTTGTGACTAGAGAAATCGACAAATAAAATATTAATATAAAATAAAAATAAAAAACAAATTTTGGCCATAATAAAATATTTCTTATGGTTAAAACATTTCAATGGTGTGTTGCTTAGTATGAAGGAGATGTGTAATTTCTTTTGTGCTCTGCTCAACATGGAGTTGAGATATGGCACATGTGCGGGCATACACACACATACAATCTAATTTTAAGGGCCAATCTAGACACCAAATTGGAGTATGATACCCCCTTGTTTGTGGGACAAGGTATCCCTTCCGCACAACAATTTGACTACTAAAGTGTGTGTGTACATGCATGGTATATTTGGAGTTAATATAAATTTACAATGATATTTAGGCTTGTAAAATAGTTGAGGTTGTTACATCAACCAATATATCCAACTTTTGTTGAGAACATCTAATATATTTAGAGTGATTAGAAATATGGTTGATATAGCTCATGCCATGCATTACAAAAAAATCTTTAATTTCCAGACTTATATGCAGAGACGAACCATCTATATTACCTTCAATTAAAGAGGGTGCTTGGTTGCACATAGTCAAAATCCCTTGAAACCCCAAACAAAGTCTTGTAACACAAACATATTTATAGATGTTAAGTCAAAATCCATTTAAACCTTAAACAAATACATGTAACATAAACATATTTACAAATGGTTTTTCAGATGTGTAGAATGAGATTCCAGCTCCACAAATATTTTGGGAATGCCTTTCTCGTTTTTCTTTTGACCTTGGTAGGGAGAAATAGGGAAAGTTTCAATTTCACCTCAACCTGATACACTTTGCTACCAAAAGGTAGCAAGCCTACATAGAATATACAATAAAGGTGGCTATAAATTGGCTTTTTTTGGGTCACCCAAAATAAAGGAAAGGAAATCAATATTTTTGCCATCAAATCTGGTAAGCATGATTTTGGATTGATGGAATTGCAAATATTATATATTTATTTCTAGTGTGTTAGTAGAGGGAGAACAAAGTGTCTTGCCTTAGTTGGAGTAGTGAAAACCCTACTTCCATGCTAAGGTGTGTTTAAATATTTGATGTGCTTGTTTTACCATAAACAATATCTTAATATTGTCACCCAACCACCCCCGAGCACCATAACCTTGACAGATAGAATATTTCTAGAAGCAATACCATACCCAACAAATAACCAAGAGATAGTGTATCTCTTTCTCTCCAAGAATAGCGCACAAAAAAGAGAGTCCACAAACCAGAAACCAAGACCAAAAACTCAGTTGTAGTAGCTACAATTGAACTCCTTCTCCAAAATTGTGCACCACTTTACTTGTGTGAGATGTGAGTGAGTGAAATGACCAAATGAGCTCAAGCACCCTCTATTTATAGTGCTCTTTATCACTTGTCTAGGCCGACTTCTTCTTTTAGAGGATAATAATTAAATATTAATTATTTTATTGAGTTGACATGTCTTCTAGGGTTTCCACACATATGTTTAAGGTTTCTCTAGCTTCCTGAACATTATAATATAGTCGGAGGTTACTGTTAGGATATTTAGACACTTAGGAGTTAGTTAAGATCTACTTGGTCTAATATGTCGTTAGGTAAATTAGGAGTTAGTTAAGATCTACTTGGCTCCATTATGTCGTTAGTGTGCGTGTTTCTTTAGCATGCATTAGTATGCATTTGTGTTAAGAAATCCAATGGTCACTTATATAACTCTCGGTTACAGAGTGATCCTATGTTCATATACTTCCTCGAGCATAATCTAATTCATTGATCCGCGGGCTTAACACCCGATTGGTCCGCTATTCTCATTTAAAGAGCATGGAGGTCATTTGCCGATGATCGATTGTGAGAAAATCTCTTTGTAAAATCTCTCCTCAATCTTTTCTTTGCATTAATAAATCGCTCCGCGGTCAAGGCCAATAGCCGTGGATGTTTCCCTGTAGGGTTTTACCACGAAAACATCTATGTGTTGATCTTTGATCTGGTTATGTGAGTGGTTACCGAAGGTGTTCGCCCTCTATTGGAATAATTGTGTTGTAGAACATGGTATCGAGCCCGCTTGAAGACCCGCTTCCAGCCAGATCGAGATCGTGAAGCCGAGTTTCGCCTCATCTCCATTTTCTGGCATTTCTATACATTTTTGGGATTAAAGGACTGTTCCATTAAGCAACCGAGCACACTTTTCATTTAGGAACACTTTTCGCTTCACTCAAAAAGGTTTCCGCTGCCCAAGATACCACCATTACAAATGTAATCCCAGAGGTATAAAAATCTGAATACGCATTTTTTAAATTTCTTGCAAAGTTTTGATTTTATTTCCTGGTTTTTTTTTTTCTGGCTGCTACTCTTTTAGATTCAGACATGCTCTCGTCTCCATTTCAGCGACCGGCAAATCAGAACAGAGCAGGGAAAAGGTGCATCGCAAGCTAATCGAGATCTAACCTTGTTGTCATCGAGAAGCTTAAATTTTTTCTTTGTGTGAAAAGAGTTTTTGGAGCATGCTCTCCAACAACAACAACAACAACACCAATCCTCCTCCTTCAACATTACAATATGTTTTGCTAGATCAGTTGGTTAAAACTTCTGCCTTATTTGGCAAGAGAGGTCTTAAGTTAAAGTCTCTCTTTTGTTACTTTGAAAAAGTTCATGCTAAAAAATTGTGTGCGCATTTCACTTTTATAAAAGTGAATCACTATAAGTAGCTTTATATTTTATTTTAGAGTTATTTATTTTGCATAACTTTCTCATATAAGGTAACTTCATTGTAAAAAGTGATCCCCACTTCTTTATAAAAGTGGGTCACTTACAGTAAGTAATCCTATTAATCGCTTTCACGTGGTTATTTGGTTACTGCTTATGCCTTTTTTAAAAGGGCATAACTCTCACATCTAAGTCCGCATAAAGTGTCGTGCTTTTTTTAAACCGCAAGATAACTTTTGAGACATTTCCATCCAGATCATTAGTTTCCAGTTTTAAATCTGCATTATCTAAATAATTAATATGGCTTCTAAGGCACCGGCCATGCTGGTCAATGGGACAACTACTTCCAATGGAGATCCCATGGAAGATTTATTAAGAAGTAAAGGCCTGTGTCAGATTACCATGGGAAAGGAAACAACTCCCACTCATGATGATAAGAAAGCCAAGATAATAGGAACGACGGCTAATCGCGGACTAATTGGAATGTCCATCTCCCCCGATCTAAGGTACCATCTTCAAGGGATTGATGACCGAAGAAAACTTGGGACAAGATTGAATCAGGTTTGGCAAACTCAATATTATATTCGAAAGCACAACAAGTAAGAAAAATCAAATAATTAATCTTAAGTCCAAGTGATTTTTCTGCCTTGGAGACATCTATCTAAGTTTAAAACACCTGACTTTTATGTATAGAATGCAACATAAAAATGAAGTTGAACTGCTAAGCTATATTATTCTTCTAAGCTAGGTAGTGCATATTCTCGTGTTTTTATCTACCTTTATTCCATGGTGAGGCTCAGGGGAAGCTTATGTAGAACCCACTCTTGAGTCCTTTTGTACTTACTTGATTAGAGAAGAAGATAAGCTTCTACAACTTGAGTGATCAACACCCAGTAAATTCTCAAACAAAGCCTTAGTTGCCCACAGAAGATAAACCTAAGTATCCCAAGAAGCAAATATCCTCGCTACAACAACAAACAACCTAAGGGTCCTAAACCATAGCTTCAACTTCTAATGGTGACAAAGGATCAAAATATAAAAAGAATACTAACAAACATTGCAACTTTTGTAATAAAGATGGTCAAGATGATGAAAACTGTGATGTTTCAAGAAGATGCGCAACCTTAGAAGGGGCCATGAAAGCACAACATCAGTATTGATTCTCTTCTTCTTCTCATGGACATGCACTTTCTCGCTCGGGTTTTCCTTCAATAATTCCTCTTCTACTACTACTTTTCTTTATGAGTGGCTTATTGATTCAGAGCATCTTATCATATGGCTAAGGATAAAGCCATATTTTCCTGGGTCTAAAATGAATGTAACACCAAGGAAATATTTGTTGCGATGATAGATCTCTTATGTTGTAGGATCTCGAACAATTCAGCTACGTATCATTTCAATGATGTATTATGTGTTCCGTGATCTTTCTTGTAACCTTCTCTCAAGATATCAAATCACTCATTCGTGTGAAGGTAAAACCGCCGAAGCCACCTCACCGTTGTAATCAAGGATCTAAAAGATCCCAAACATATCCTTGCAATTGGAATTGTTGATGTTATTACCAGGTTGTACAATTTTTTCAAGTTTGACAACTTTGGGTCATCATCTTTTCATCAGCTTTTTGTTGCTCATAGCTTAATAGACTTTGAGAAAACTTTGGAATGAGCAGTTTTATCATCTAAACTATCACTCATTGCAACAACTATGTAATCAATAGATGGTGACGCCCCTCTTTGTTTCATATGCAAGTAGATGGTGTGTGCCGTTGTGTTCTCGACAAAATACCTGACAGCTTTTGACAACGCTCTCTCTGGCACCAAATCTTTTGGTGCCTTTGTTCACGTTGATTTGTGGTCCTATTTTCCCTTTTTCTCAAGTATTTTAATCTCATTACGACTTTTCCTTCCGCATCGACTTGGCTTACTTCTTAAACTCAAAAGGAAGTTTTCAATGTTTTACTGCACTTTGCAAAAGCACCGACATCAAATTCAAAGGTTACAGAAACGTATAATGAGGCTTAATATGTATCAATAATTTTACAAGTTACTACATTCACACAGGCATCCAAATGCAACATACCGTTTCCATATACACCACAACAAAATGGTGTTGCCGAGAAAAACCGCGACATTAAAAGAAATGGCTAATTGTGTAAGGATCCAATCTAAGGGATTAAGTCTACAGATAAGGCGTAAGCAAATCAATCAGGTAAATTACATAATAATCGCACTCCCACAAAGGCTCTTAAAATATATAACACCTGAAGAAGCTTTGACCAAAATTAAACTGATGTAAGTCACTTCCAGATGGCGCAAGATAGCATGGGCTCACATTCCCCGATGAGAAACTAAAAGCATTGCAGCCTAAAAGGAGAAGTGTATATTTGTTGGGTTATTCGAAGATGTCAAGGACTTCTTCAGCCACAATGTAATGAAATTATTCTAAGAGATGTTAAATTTGATGAAAATCTTCTTGGCCTCAAGCGCACTGCTGGTGTGCCTCTTTCGCCTCGGCGGTTTCATCTTTTGGCACCAGTCTTTTCCTCGCTTATTCCATTCTTCTTCGATGATGACAAAGGGAGGATGAACATCCGCTAATGACATTCCTCCGTGATGATTCCTTTGAATCAGCACCGGCCTCCACCACTTCCTAGATGCATAATCGTCAACACGAGAAGCAACCTGATCTTGTTGGTGATCCTTCATATCAGTGTCGGACATGTTCATAGTTCCATTGAGCCTCTTCTCTTTGGCTCAAGCCGTAAACTCGCGATCCGTAGACATTTGCGTAAGCCGTGTCATCCATTGGGATACATCAATGAATGAGGAGTATCGCTCTTTATCAGAAAATCCATACTTGGGATCTTGTACCTTCCAAAAGGAAGAAACTTGTTAGATGCAAATGGTACAAACTAAGTATGCATCAGATGAAGTATTGAAAGACACAAGGTACTGATTAGTTGCTGTGCTATTTTTCCTAAGTTGAAGGCATTGACTATAATGAAACTTTTGCCCTCAGAAATAAAATGAATTTCATCCGCCACCTCCTACCTTGTCACCACATAAAATGGGAGATCCGTGATGATGCTGAATCGCCTTCTTGTATGGCGATTTGAAAGAAGAAATCTTCATGGAACAACCTCCTCTTGGCTATGTCCGTAATGACTCTAGCCTTGTTTGTCACTTCAAGAAATCTCTTTATGGTCTCAAGCAAGCTCCCCGAAAGCTTGGTATACAAAATGGATAGCTTTGTCAAGTTAACGGATTCTCTTAGGATGACATTCTCGATCCTAATGTATATACTTCAAGAAAGTAGGGAAGCCATCTCTCACCATCCTTGTCCCTTTATGATGACCCATTCTTTTACCGTAGTGACTCAAACTTTAAACCATGTGAAACCAAATTTTAAGAAAAAAATTTGAAAATGATGATCTTAGGCTTTTTATCTATTTCTTGGCTCCAAGTTTTGCAAACTAATGAAGGAATTTTCTTCCTTTACCAAGCATGTTAGGACCTTCTTTGTCACATGGACGCATTGTAAACCGCAACCCTTCTCCTTCCACCGGAGTCAAGCTTTCTCGGCCACTTCGTACCTTCTCCCGGTTGATGCCAATCGATTTTGGTAGCCTCTTATACTTGACTCATACCCATCCCGATCTTTCCTTTACTGCTGGTCTTGTTGCCCTCGACATATATGCAAACACCCCATGAAAGCCATTGGAAAATTTGCAAGGATATCAATATACCATGGTAATCGTCAGCTTTGGGATACATTACGTACTGTGGGGACTAACTTATTGGTTGGTTTCCATCGACCAGATTAATACACTCATGATCGGAAGTCTGTGTTATGTTTTCACTTTTGTTCAAAGACTGGCTACCTAGTCTGTGAAGAAACAACAAAGATGCACTTTCTTTAGCGTAAGGTGAGTATCAAGCAAATGGGTAAATGTAAGTCGAAGCCCCTGCGGGTTTTGACATATCCTTTCAGAGTTTGATTCCAAAGACTTATCCCACCAGACTTTGGTGTGACAACAAAGTGCCATCAAGCTCAAATACCCAAGGGCTTCAACATCAAAGATAGTCATCGAAGCTACACATGCACTTCATCGAAAAGCTTATTCATGATCAAGTTATTGAAGTGCTCTTTGCCCTACAAAAAATCAAGTTGCAAACATTTTCACAAAGTATCTTACGTAATGGCTTTCCACTGACCTATGTTAGGAGTTCGTGAAGTTGTCATTAAGGGGGGGGTATGCTCTAATTCATCCTTCTTTATCCTATTGTGTCATTATTGCAACTCCTTCAACTTCATCCCAAGTTGTTTTTAATGGGGGATGTTAGATATTTAGACACTAGGAGTTAGTTAAGATCTACTGGTCTAATATGTCATTAGGTAAAGTGTGTTTCTTTAGTATGCATTTCAGTATGCATTTGTAGTTGTATAACCGACGGTCACGATATGCTCCCCCATATAGAGTGATCCGACGGTTCATACTTCATCTTTAACTACCATTGATCCGCAAGTGGGTTTAACATCCATTGGTCCATGATCTCTAAAGAGCATGGAGGGTCATTTACGTGATGATCGACAGGAGAAACTCTCTGTAAAATTGCTTTGCATTAAACCCGCCTGCGGCTTGGTCAAGTGGATGTTTGTTTCCCCGTAGGGGTTTTACCACGTGAAAACATCGGTGTGTTGATCTTTGATCTGGTTATGTGAGTGGTTACTGAAGGTGTTCGTCCTCTGTTGGAATACTTGTGTTGTCGAACAGTTACACATGGAGGTTAATACCTCCCGTGGCTACTGTAACATCAACACTCCCTCCTAGCTAGGGATGTATTTAACGGTAATGGTCTTGAGCACAAATATACCATTATGTTGGTAGCATCATCATAGCCACACAAGCTATATCATGATCAAGTAGATCAACTCATGAGCAACATCACCACTATCAATATCATCTGATAGCATCAAGTGCATCATCTCTCAAGGCCATACTCCATCTGAGTAATTAGGCATGATGTTGAATAAGTCACTTACTCAACAGAGTGATACAAGGACCATTCTTCTATTCCGAACATACGTCTTAGAAGAATAGTTGTCCCAGCAGATGTTGAAAGCCTTGCAATGGGCTACAAGGACCATTCTTCTAATCTGGACCTATGTCCTAGAAGAATTTCAACCTCCCAGATGTTGAAAGCCACACCATGGGCTATAGAGACCATTCCTATAGGAATGTCAATCTCAGACTATTTTCTAATTGGTTCATATGTACCATAGAGATCAATCTCTACCCATATGCCTTAGAAAATATCAGTCTCGTGTCAACCACCCTAATCGGGATGTCATGTCCTTAGGGGGAAGATTATTCAACTTGATTGGGCCAATAATTATGCCTCATGAGAATATCGGTACTGAACCATTTTCCTAATCGGGCCACAATATGTGACTTAGGAAAATACCAGTCCATGATATATCAACAATCTATCAACTTGGACCATTCTCCATGGGGAGAATGTCTGTCCACCAACAATTTGTTCTACTTGGACCATTCTCCGCTTGGAGAATGTCTGTCCACCAGCACACTGACTATTCATCTAGCTAGCAATCATCTCCAACACTAGTGGTAGTCTCCATGGAAATCAGATAGTAGCATACAACTACTACAATGCCATCCAATAGAACACAATTGTGTTTATCCATAGTAGTACACAACTACTTCCCAGTGGTACATAACCACTCCTAGTAGCAGAAAACTACTAACCAATGACACACAATCACTACCAGTGAAACACATCCACCACAGTAGCATACAACTACTTTCCAGAGACATACAGTGTCTACAACAATCAAATCATGTTATCTGATATCATCTTGCATCAACAATGTCATCAACTGCATCACCTCTAAGCCATACTAGTATGATCTGAATGCATCATATCTAAGTTGTACTGGCGTGATCCAAAGTATCATCTACATCATATCTCATTTTTACTAGCATGACATAACTAGCATGATGCCAATGCATCATATCTAAGTTGTATGCCACCTCTAATTTGTACTCGCATGATGTAGATCAATGCCTCATTATGTCATCTCTAAGTTGTATGATCATCTCTAAGCCATACTAGCATAATCATATATAGCATGACACAAGCCCCCTGCATCATCTCTAAGTTGTATGGTCATCTCTAAGCCATACTATCATGATATATATATCATGATGTCAATACATCATATCTAAGTTGTACTCGCATGGCCATATCTATCATGATGCGACTCACCAATTTCGTCTCTAAGTTGTACTAGTATGAACATAGCTAACATGATGCAAGCATCATCTCTAATTTGTATGTCCACCTCTAATATGTAATAGCATGATGCTCCTCAGGCCACTGTATCAACAACTCCAACCATCTGTATCATATCTGAGTTGTACTAGCATGATCATATCTATCATGATGCAAGCATCATCTCTAAGTTGTACTAACATGATACAGATCCACAACTCACTGACAGTCAATGATGCCACATATCAGTGCTCCCTACCAACCAAGGAAGTCATCTCCTCCCTTTCAACTAAGGGAGCAATCTCCACGAGCCCCAACTTGTACCTCAAGTATGCAAACTTTATCTTGGATAAAGGCTTCATCAAAATATATGTAGTTTTCTCATCAGTGAAGATATACTAGAGAACCACTTCTCCCCTCTGGACTATAGTAATTGATCTCAATGTGCTTCAACCTGTCATGGAACACCAGATTCTCTAAGATATTCACACAACTCTGGTTATCACAATATATTATGATCGAATCTAACACCTAATCAAATAGTCCAGAAACGAGCTTACAAAGCCACACTACTTCTGTGCAAGCATCACAAGATGCAATATACTCTACTTCTATAGTGTTGAGTGCAACATACTTATTTTTCCTACTAGCCCATGATATCATAACAGATCCCATAATGAAACACATACCAGAAGTACTATTTATGTCATTTGCACTCCCTGCCCAATCCGAATCAGTAAATCCATGCAGTTGTACATCACTACTTCAGACATATCTCAAACCATAAGTTATCGTCCCATGAAGATATCTCAAGATATGTTTTGCAGCTATCCAATGCTCTATTCTAGGTTCCACCTAGAACTAGCTCAACATGTTCACAACAAAGCAAATGTCTGACCTAGTATTCACCAAATACATCAAGTAGCCAATCAACTATCGGTACAGGGACAAGTCTATTGTATCAGAATCAAAATATCTCAACTTCCTCAAATCCATTATGATGGGAGTTTCCATGGATTTGTAATCCATCATCGCAAACTTCTGAAGAATCTTTACAACATACTTATGTTGCCACACGAAGATTTCACCATGTTTCTATTGTACTTCTAGTCCCAAATAACAATTCATGAGACCAAGATCCTTCATATCGAATTCAGAGGCTAACTCCCTCTTACACTGAAAAATGAGAGGCTCTGCACCAATCTCTTAGAGCTTGCTTGAGTCCATACAAGGCCTTCTTTATACATGGGTTTCTCTCGGGTGTACCCCAAAACCTTGAGGTTGCTCTATGTATACTTCTTCCTCAATTACTCCATTGAGAAAAGCAGTCTTTACATCCATCTAATGTAAACTCCAACCCATGAATGTTGCAAGAGACATATAGGTACATTTGGCAACACATCTTATCACAGTATTCTCCCTCCTACTGGAAGAACCCTTCTAGCCATGAATCTCGCCTTGTATTTATCGATACTTTATATACCTTACTTCAGGTCTAGGTATAATTTCCCATGCATCATGATGGATTGATATTCTTCCATCATAGCTTCCTTCCATTATTTCTTCTTGACTGAAAGCCAAAGATCCTTAAGTGTTAAACACTTGGCTTGTTTCCGGAGAAAGCTTCTTCTGGAGTCATGTTCTTCAATATATGACAAGGACTTTTATTATGAACATATATCGTTGTCATAGTTGCTTCTCCCCATAGAACATGGATAGATTATGTTCATTCATCATTGCCTTGATAGATTATTCAATGGATCGGTTCTTTCATTATGCTATACCATTCTGCTGAGGATTGTAGGGAGTAGTGATCTCTCTCCTAATCTCGACCTTTATGTAGAATGTCTTGAAGTCATCTGAGGTGTACTCTCTCACTTAGTGAGGAGGTTGACATTAGTCCACACACATCTAAGTGAACGAATGTCTAAAACTTATCTTGCTTTCCACACATCCTTTATAATTGGTACTTGATGAGATCACATGCCTCGCCACTTGATGGAGTCATTTGATCCATGTTTTCAACTGTTACTCTAGCTCCTTCTCAGAGGTATCACCTGTGACCTGCCCGGAACAAGAACAACAAGAGAAAAAGTATTTCCAATAACATTTATATAGGAACATATCTACAGTAACAAGGATCATAGAATTTCCAAGGTGACCTGCCTGGGAACAAGAAATATCTCCTAGAGGAGATGTTAGTTTATTTTGCAAACAAGTACAATAAGCATATATATCAATAGTATTCGCATGTTATCAATTATTCATTACATCTAGCAATAATAGAACCTTTCAAAGACTGCTTTCGCAATTTGTAATGTAGAAACTATCAATCTTGGTATGTGCAAATTGATCAATTAAACCTGGAACCTCAACTGCTTGTTCCTCTAAATGTATTGAATCCAAGATCATTGCTTGGACAAGGTCTCTTGTACATCCCCTGCAAAATACACTCATACTTTTGTTGGATGATATAACATGAAAAAGCATATACAAGTGCATACCTTTGAAATTTGCAGCATCGTTCCACTTGTCTTCTAATCTGAAACTACACACCATCTTGACAAGAGGAGGTTAGAAACTGAATCAAAAAGGTTCAATGATTAGAACAAGCTAGAAACCCTGAAATTACAACTTTGACCACAAAATCAATTTTGACCAAAAGTCAACCTTTAAATTGGACTAGTCAACCTTTGAATTTGACTTTGAATTTGACCAATCAACCTTTGATGTTGACTTTGAAAAATCAACCTTTGACTTTGACCAACCAACCTTTGACTTTGACCAAAAACTCAAACTTAACATTTTTTCTTGCTAAGAGTACCAACAGGTGTGCTAGGCTAAGGTGCACTAGAATATCCAAAAATTAGGTCCAACACTTCAATTAAGGTTCCCAAAGAGTTGGATTAGGGTTTGTTGCGGCAACACAATCAGAAAACCTAGTTTCAGCTGTAACTGGTGCCACAACAAACTTAACAAAGAATTGTCACACTACCCGTTAAAATATTCAATGTGCTTGTTTTACCATAGACAATATCTCAATATTATCACCCAACCATAGGCATAAAACCACCCCTGAGCACGTTAACCTTGATAGATGGAATAATTCTGGAAGCAGTACCAGACTGAATAGATAGCCAAGAGATAATGTATCTCTCTCTCTCTCCGATAATAGTGCACCAAACAAAGAGTCCACAAACCAGAAACCAAGACCAAAAACCCAGCTGTAGTAATTGCAGATGCACTCCTTCTCCAAACCTGCGCACCACTTGACTTGTGTGAGTTGTGAGTGAGTGAAATGACCAAATGAGCTCAAGCACCCTCTATTTATAGTGCTCTTTGTCACCTGTCTAGGTTGACTTCTTCTTTTAGAGGCTAATACTTAAATATTGATCCTTTTATTGAGCTGACATGACTTCTAGGGTTTCTACATGTCTGTTTAGGGTTTCTCTAGCTTCTAGAACATTTTAATCTAGTCAGAGGTTACACGTGGAGGTTAATACCTCTCGCAACTACTGTAGCATCAACAAGTTGGTCATATACAAAATGCTAGTAAGATGGGCACCTTCAACTAGGGCCTTCTATTATATTATGGGAATATATTAGGACCTTACATCGTGGGATATGGAAGGATAGAAAAGAGTTTCTATTAGACATAAACTCTTACCAATAAATAGTTTTTTCCTTTCATATTCAGAAAATGACAACGCAACGATACAACTTTCATATTCAATGATTTTACTTTTAAATATTTATATCTCTTCAAACATATTACATAGTTAGCATAATGTTTCATGTTACAACTTCAATTGTTAGAAACATATGCACATTTTTTTACATCGTTGGAACAACAACTACAAAAGGGAGAATTTCATGTAATTTTGTTCAAGAACATAACAAAGAGAAAATATGTAAAAGAAAATATATTCTGCACAACGCAATCAACATTTATAATAGTGCCCAGAAGAGAAGTCGTACAATGTTTGAAGAAAATAGCTAGCTCAACAAATGTTGTAAGTATATAGATATATAGCTGCACTTAGAAACTTCATCCATAGGACATTTTAAAAACATATGTATTATGTTGTTTTATATATTAATTATAATATTATATAAACAGGTTGAAGGTACACTAATAATAACAAATGTGTATTCAACTCCTTTGAACCTGTATGTACCATTTGCAATTCTCCAGCCAGTGCATCTTCACTAATACAAGATACAATAATCGATTGTGTAAAATGAAACCAAAAATGCCATTTTCTTTATAGACATTCCATAAATGTTATTATCATAACCATTAACAACATTGTTGTACATTGCAACATTAGAGAACCTATACTGCACAATCTACTTCCTAGACCGATACAAATGCCATATGAAATATATCTTCAGGAAAAACCAAACATTGTTTATATGCTACGTGACCTCCAAGTCAACAACAAATTTACACTAAATGAAGACAATATGGTATTGCAAATAGGATGAATAAAGAGGTAAATTAGAGAGATTTGCTTATGCTAAAGAAAATTTGAATTATTGATTTTGTTTATTGATCATTAATATGGAAAACCGTTCTAACTTATTTTATTTCTCCTTCTTTTGACATGTTCTCTTATTGTCTCTTGTAAAGAAGAAATCAACAAATAAAAAATCAACAACCTCAGACAAGTCCAGGAAAGTGATGCAAATTGATGAGACTTTTTGTTTTGTTCATGGCTTCTCATGGTTGAGGGCCATCTCTGAAAGTTAGCAACATAGTTGACAATATTCCTTTGCAACATTTAGAATCTTGGATAATGTTTTTGAGAACTTGAAAGTAACAGTGATAGTGAATATATTAATGCCACATTGCATATGACTTGATAAATCAAATCAGCTTTTTTACATATTTGTGATTTTCCATGTTCAGGTATCCTCTACTACCTCTATGGATGTACTCAAGCACTCAAATAGACTCATAGCAAGCCTACACTTAAGATTTTAATCTTATTATGTTCTAATGTGGTTTAAGTCTACCTTTTTTGTTAGCACGAAACTAAGACTATTTGAATTGTTTTGTATTTTGGACATGTCAGATCTTAGTCTTATTTTGAACTATCTTAAAGATGCTATATGGATGTACTAGAAATTGTATTGATAAGACTGCACAATATTTTTGTCAGATTGAATCCTAACTGTTACTTTTTAAAAACGTATCTTTGGATATACTCAAGACATATCCATTTGGGAATATTCTATTTTTTGTCTATGTATTATCTAGTCTTGTCTATATCTATTGTTGTTGTCATTGACTTCATTCAATCTATTATGTCCATCATTGTTCTCTACTTCATTCACTAACACCTTTTTTGTTAATTAGTACAATTACTCTCAAAGTTGTCATAAGCATTGGTTTTCTTTCTTTTCTAATCCTTCTATAATTGTAGTGGAGATAAACTAGTGGTTGCAGGAATGTTAAAATATGTATCTTACTATGAGATTAGATGGCATGTGTCATTTATGTTGAATTTCATGTGACGTTAATAGGATAGACACATAAAAAATGTTCCATGCTTGCGAAACTTGGCCTCCAAGTTTATGAATAAAACAAATTAAATGTTGTATTTTATATAATAAACCCTTATGAGACAAAGTAGATAATTTTACCATGGTTCTCAAGAAGATGAGTTTTTTAACAGACCCTATTGTTTTCAAGTATGTTCTTGTTGTTTCATTATCTTTCTCCCCACTGAATTGTTTCCTTCGACCTGTGAGAGATATTCTTATCCTTCATTTTTCCCTCAATATCTTGGACTCAATCCTATTCGTAAAGTGTTTTATTATGCCCCAATATCAAGTTAAACATAAAGTGTCACAACTAAATTGATCTCTTTATCGAATTATAAATTTCTTAATTGCAACTGCAATGCCTCTAACATTGGCATTTCCTGGATAGGATGTTTTCTTGTTATGCCTTTCCAAATTGCCCTTGAATTGAATATATACACTTGTCAATTTGTATACTCTTTTGTCTGGGTTTTATCTTCATGTTTGGCATCTACATCATCAATACATCTGTCACTGAGCATGAACTATCATAATTGGATTGTTTTAGACTCTTGCCTGGGTATTAGAATTTTGAGAGCGGAGAATATGACAATTAATTCTTTCACAACTTATTTTCTAATGTAGATTTAGCAACCTTCTCAGAATTGATAGCAGATACCAATGTTGTCTGGAATATCAAAATGATATAGCTTTTGAAACATGTACATCTATATGAAACATGGTATTCAAAAGTTTAAGATATGGGGAAATGACACATATTATTTATACATTTTTTATTCATAGTACCATAAGAAAACTAAGATTATGAGTTGCAAAGTTTGTTATCTGTCAGGGTTCTAGATTTCTTAATTTGAGAGGGGGAAATATGTTTTTTAATTCTTTCACAACTCATTTTTTTATGTAGATTTATCAACCTTTTGGGGATAGATATTAGATATCGACGTTGCCTTTTAGATAGAAAAATAGTGTAATTTTTTAAACGGGTACATCTGTACAAAATACATTCGCAAGTTTATGATATGGAGAAAGTTGATTCATAACAACATATGAAAACTAATATTGCGAGTTAGAAATTTTGTTATCTATGAAGGTTCTAGATTTCTTATCCCCCCATATATCTTCCTTGTTTTTTGTTTCTCTTATTTTCTCTATTTTTTTGTTGTGGGTAAATATGTTTCCATTAACCAAGAATAATTTATTTTGGGGACTAGAAAATTTCCTTTTCAATTTTCATCAATGTGCATGCCAAGAAATGTTTCCCAACTATTTTATACCTAGTTTTATAAAAGATATTCTCAATTCAGAAACACATGATGCTACATCTTGGTTGCTTTGATGGATACCACTTGTTTTGGAATCTAACTTCAGTGTCACATGTTGGTAGACTTGGTTTTCTATCAAATTTTCTATATTATTAATTAGAAAAATGAGCTAGTAATATCTAAGTCAATATGAAAATTATTCTCTATAGAGTTGACTTCTCTCATCCTATAGAAGTATTCTAACAATCGCATCAAATGTGTGGTCTCTTGGATGTAGAATTGATTGTCTTTGGTATGTTATAATCCCTAAAATTATTTATTTTTCCTACTATATTGATATATTGTAGATGTCATAAGTTGAAATATTAGTTGATGATGGACAAACAATTTTAATCCAAAGCACAAGGTTTTGATTGAGGCTAGCTACGTAATATTCCAAGGAGCATATTGTATGTGTTGTTATTATGTAAATCTTTATTGACTTTTGGAATAATATAACTAGCATTTATTACCAACAATGTCAGTGGCAAAGGACGTCATGATACTTCTAGCCCCATAAGGATGAATCAATACTCCATTTATTATTACCCTTCCAAGTAGAATATTATCTAGAAACATCATTCCTTTCAATGAGGAGCATGGTCATCGTTTATTCTCATCCTCAAAAGGGAAAAAAATTCTTTGGCATTTTGCATAGCATGAAGATGATGTTTGAGAAGTAGAAAGCTACTTGTTATCGATAGTTGACATAGAAGATGTTTTTTAATTAAACTCTTCATTGATGTCAGACACCATGAACTTACAAAATCATCTCCTAAATGTAATATGATGGCCATGATAAATATGCCCATGAATGGAATTATTTAGACATTGTGAAGCCTTTCCTCCTATCACCAAGTTGGTAGAT
>SNQJ01S0034225.1:0-23322 GCA_010110895.2 Picea sitchensis | reverse complement strand
TTTATATCTCTATTTCTAGGAGATCACTAACCTGTTTTATTTGCGGTGAAAGTAAAACTTACCGAAAAACTATAAAAACAGAAAACACAAACCAATATATACAATGGAATTTTGGAAATCGTTTATTGCATATAGTGCTTCAGATAACGCCCATTGATAGGGGTGTTGAGGATTTTAACGTCCAAATTTTCTAATGGAAATGAGTTCTTCCCTTTAAAAGATGAGACTTTGAATGGTCCATACCAAATATGATCAAATTTTCCATCTTTTGCTGAGTCTTCCCTCCTAGCATCCCATATCAAAACCAAATCACCAGGGAGGAATTCCCTATCTTTAGCCTTATGATCAAAAAGTTCTTTCATGTTGTCTTGATATTTCTGCAACCTTTCGTCTATCTCGACCCTATTCTGTTGAGCTTCAATTAGTTGATTTATTCTTCTTGTGACATGGTTTGGTTCTTCTTTTTCATCTTGCCAAAGTTTCATCACAGGTAGAGCTAGGTTTATGGGTAATACCATGTCAGTCCCGTATACCATTTGAAATGGAGAAGTACCAATCGATTTCTTCGTGCCTATTCGATTCGCCCACAAGGCATATTTCAAATGCACGTGCCGGGATTTTTTATTTTCGTTCAACACCTTCTTAATTATGGTAATTAAGCTTTTATTTGATGATTCAGCTAGCCCATTTCCTTGGGGGTAGTATGTCATGGAGTGACCCAATATAATATTGTAGTTTTGGAAAAAGCTGACCATTGCCATAGATTTGAATGCCTGGGCATTATTTGTAACTATCTTTCGGGGACAACCAAATCTAGATAATACGTTTTCTTCCAGGAAGTCTATCACCATTGAATCTGTAGCTTTTCTAGTCGGAATAACTTCTACCCATTTGGTGAAATAATCCGTAGAGGTCAGGATCCATTTGTGTTGTGCGCTGGAATGTGGATTAATTTTGCATATAAAATCCAACCCCCATTGTTGGAACGAAGCTTCCGTTTTAACAGGGACTAGAGGTAGCGCTGGGAGTTTCTACTTGCCTGCAAATAATTGGCATGAATTACAGGCTCTGACTTTGACATTTACATCTGCGAATAATTTAGGCCAATAATATCCCGCTCTCAGGATTTTATAAGCCATTGCTCTCCACGCATGATGTCCTCCTCACACTCCCTTGTGGAATTCGTTTATGACCCTTCCGGTCTCTGATTCTACTAGACAAACCAATAGAAAACCCAGATGGTCTTTCCAATACAATTGGCTCTTTGAAATACAGTACTTCACCGCATGCAATTTCAACGTTCTAACTTTAGATGGAGTCATATCACTCGGGCATTTCAAAGTCAAAAGATATGATACTATATCTTTGTACCACACCGAAGTTGTAAACTATTCTACTATACTGGTTGTATCTATTTGGTCATCGAGTTCGTCCATATCCATACATCCTTCATATTCTTGTAGATTATTTATACTGAGCACTCTGAAATTTGATTCGGCTAGTAGCTTAGCCAAACCTTGTCCTTTTACAATCTTTGTTGGTTTCACTTCTAAATCGAATTCTTGAATCTTAGCAAGCCATCGACCCCTCTTCCCATCGCTATCAAGTTGAACCAATATATCCTTAATGGAATTGGTGGGTACATATGCAATTATCTTGGAGTGTAAAACGTAGGTTCTAAAAGCCTTTAGTGCCTTCACCATAGTGTATGCTTGCTTTTCCATTATGTCATATTTCAATTCTGTGTCTCTGAGGCTTTTACTGAAGAATGCTATTGGTTGCTCGAAACATTCTTCGTTCTTTTGTAGGAGTACCATTGCGATTGTGTGTTCAGATGTAAACGAGAAGATCAAAAATTCCTTGAGATAATCAGGGCTCGCCAATACAAGTGCTTCACCTATAATTTTATTGATGTGCGCAAACGATGCTTTAGCTTCAACCGTTCATTTAACTTCACTGTTCTTCTTGAGCATATCTGTAATCAATTTCACAATTTCAACAAAGTTAGGGATAAATCTCCTCAAAAAAATTATTTTCCCTAAAAATGACTGGATTTCTTTTACATTTCTAGGAATATTTATAGTGTCAATAGCTTCGACCCTTTTAGGATCGATTTTAATTCCATCCCGAGATACAATATGGCCTAAGAGTTTACCTTCTTTCATTACAAAGTGAGACTTCTTGGGATTTAAAGACAAACCGAATTTGCGACATTTCTTGAACATTTTCTTGAGATGTATCAGATGATCTTCATCAGATTTAGAAAAAATGACCAGATCATCAAGATAAATAACCATGAATTTATCTCTTTCACCGACGAAGGCGATATCCATAGCCTGCTGGAAGGTAGCACCTACATTCATTAAACCGAAAGGCATTTTATCATACATAAATGTACCCCAAAAGGTTGTGAAGGCTATTTTTTATTTATCGTCTTCATTGACAACAATCTGATTGTAATTGGAAAAACCATCAATCATGGACATCCTATTTGCTCCAACTACTTTTTCTAAAACATGGCCCATTTTGGGTAGCAGATAATTGTCTTTAAGAGATGATTTATTTAAATTTCTAAAATCTACACACAGTCTGATTTCTCCGCTCTTCTTTCTGACCAGGACTAGGTTGGCTACCCACTCAGAGTACCTGAGTGGTACAATTATTTTGGCATCCAGGAGATTTTTGACTTCTTTTTCGACCACGGGCAATAAGATGGGATTGATTTTCCTGAGTTTTTGTCTAAAAGGTTTAACACCTAGCTTTAAAGGAATCTTGTGTTCGATCATAGTGGTGCCATAAGTTCTCATCTCGTCGTAAGACTAGGAAAACACGTCTTTGTACTGCTCGAGTAAATCTGTATATTTTCCTTTCATCTCAAGAGGAAGGTATTTTGATATTTTTACTATTCTAGGTTTTTCTGTAGTGCCTATATCGCAATCTTCGACTTCCTCTAGCTAAGCCTGCAATGTAGATTTCAATGGCATATCATTATGATCAAATAATATTTCTAGGGGGATTAGACCTTTAGGGATTTGATTATTTTTTAGCACTAACATGCGATGAGGATCCTCCCCTTCTTGCATAATCCAAGTATGATCATTCTGGTTTTCTTGGTCAATGTGCGTTTAAGCAAAGTCTTCCACCATTTCGAGGAATTTTCTGATCTGTTCATCATCTTCGAACACCTTCCAGTGTTGTATATTGTTCTGTATGGAGGGTTTGTGCCTCACCTCTATGTGATACTTAAGTTTTAAAGCTGTAGGAGGTGCAAAAATTGAGGCTGCTTTGGCTAACGAATCAACTTGCAGATTTTTTGTACATGGAATGTAATGGACATTGACTGATGATAATTTTTTTTTCCATTAAATCGTAGGTACAGTTTCTATAAGACATCAATCTAGGATGTTTGGCATGATACTGTCGATTCACTTGTTTCACAATTAATTCCGCATCTTCGTAGACTTCCAAGTTTTTTATGTTTAATTTTCTGGCGGCCTCTAATCCCAAAACCAGGGCTTCGTATTCGCATACATTATTTGTGTAGTCTATGTCCCACTATAGCCTGTAAGACAAAGGAATGCCAAAATCATCTGCAGGTGCTACAAAGAGTACACCTGCACCTGCTCCTTCACATGATGAAGCGTCGTCGAAATACATTTTCCAGATTCCAGTGCTATATATACTTTCTTTTATCTTTTCTGTTTTATTTCCTTTTGTGAAATCTTCGGCACATTCATCTAAATTGTTATCAATCGATAAAATAAAATTTCCAACGTCCTGATCAATGACATAGACAGGGTAATTGCTAGGATTATGAGGATCACTTACCGTATATGCCAACCGTGTTTCCCAGTATAATTGGGTGAACTTCCCTCCGAAGATGGGAATCGTGGCATACGTCATGTCCATCTGAAGGGATCCTCCAAGCTTAGTGCCCCAAGACCTGGATAATAGCATACCATACTTTAGAGGTATATCAACAATAACCACATCCATCAAAACACTTTTTACTAGAATATGTGCAAGATTTACCACTAAATCCTTAATCATGCCCATACATTTGACCTTTCTTAAATCAAACGAATACAGGTCTCTGTATGGCTTGGTAATTTCGAGGCCAAGCCTATCCATAATATCCTTGGGCATAATGTTATGCAAGGCTCTAGAATCCAGCATGCAATTATGTAGCAGACGATCATGAATGTTTACTGTAATGTAGAAAGGAGCAACGGTATCTCTGGCCCCTTCAAAATGCAGACCAAAAATTATATTAGGCTTATCATCTTCCAAATTTATAACATCATCTTGACTCCCCATATCTGAAAAATTTATCATTTTGGTGATTTGTTTTCGGTAAATGGGATTCTTTGCCAGTTCAACCAGAGGGATTGGTATTTTGATTTTGTTAAGCTAATTTTCTAGGTTGAAAACCCCTATGATTTTTTCAGTTTCTCTGATTGGTATTGTCTCCTTCTTTTCAGCTTTACTTGTTTGTATTGCTTTGTTCTCAGTTGTTTTTGTTCCTTCCATCTGTGTTTTAGCTGTCTTAGTTTTGGCACCTTGTGGTTCAAATCCTTTTATCCTAGTGTTCTGAGTTTCAGTTCCCTTTGGGGCTGGTTCATATACTTCGCCTCTCGGCAGGATCTTCTTTGATTGGGTAGTTGTCATGTTTTTAGTTTTAGACCTTAGATTATACTTGTTTTGGAGCTCAACCATTATAGTGTCAGCAATTCCTTGGCAAGCAGGGTCCTCTGTATTATTTGTGTTGCTATCCTCATTAGACCGATGTTCTATTTTTAAAGAAGTCTCATAATATTGTCTAGTTAAATGAGGTTGATAACAATCTTCACCGAGATTATTAATATCTTCTTCTAAATCCTCAAATTACTGCATGTCATTACCTCCTATAAAATTTTCATTTTTTAAAGGAGTTTGAACCTTTTGATCTTCATTTTCAATTTGTCTTTGTTGTATTTGGGGATTGGGGTTTCTTCTGAATTCTCTCTTAACAAATTGATCTACTTTAACTTGATCTAGCTCCATCCTTGAAATTTTATTTGATAGCTCTTTTATTAGCCTAGCCATATCATCCATTTTATCATCTGAAGATATCCTAGATCCCGAGGGTCCCTCTTGCTCCCTAAAACGTTTGGTCTCTATTTTCCCATTTCCACTTTTTCTTTTAATTTACCAGAAGCCATCATATTTGACTCAATCTCTACGACATCATCTTGCATTCTGGTAAGTTTGACTCCTCTCCTTTCCCTTAATAATAATGCGAACTCAGGTTCGAAAGCCCCGACGAACGTTACTTTTGCTACGGGCTGAGAAGGTTTAAATTCAACTGGTATCTTGTTATATAACTTATTAAATCTTTGGATGAATTCCATAATAGTTTCTGAATTTGTCTTCCTTAAAGCCCCAAACTCAGTTAAATAATATAAGTGATCTTTCCTTTCACCCCATTGTCTGAGAAAAGAGTTTTCTAACACGTCATAGGATGATATCGAACCTGCGGGCAAACTCCGAAACCAGGTTCTCACCCATCCTTCGAAATTTTGAACAAACAACCATGAATATACGTCTTCATGCTCGAGACTGAGGATATCTGCGAATTGATCAAAGAATTTTATACATTCGGCTGCAGTTAAGTCTCCCTCCCCTATAAACTTAGGTAGGTTTTTCATGTAGTTCTCAGGTAAATCATGAAGGGGTACTAGGAGGACCAAAGGAGCATATCTAGCAGCTACTTTAGTGAAAATCCTAGGGGGTGGGGGTGGGGGTGGGCCTTGACCACCCCATCCTCCTCCTCCGACGACTGCCATAGATATTCTAAGAGACGAAACCGATACGTTATAAAGAGGATTTTCAAATATGTATATGGATCCTTTAGCTTCTTTGGGATAAAGAAATAACGATTCCGAGAATCGTTTATCAGGAGACGAAAAAACTAAAAAAGGGGGGAACGAGATACGGGGACTCGGTTCCTCTGATTTGCAAGAAATGTAAATGAGAGAACCTGTAGGTGTGGAATCCGAGTATATAGTATACTCTTCGAGACTTTGTGAGGTCGGGAAATCTAACTGAAGAGTTGGTGGGATATCAATCGACGCGAGCTTTACTGAGGGATTCTCACTTTCACTTACGCAGGAGGTATTCGGATGAGTTTCAAACTTAATTTCTGGGAGAATTAAATTTGGGTTTATGGTCTCGACTTCAACTGTTTTAGCGGACGTTTCTCCGAAAAGTGTTTGGGTGGAAACTTCTTGTGAAATTAGCATTTCAAGTGGAATCTTAGTCTTAGACTGCGTGTATTTAGGCTGGTAGATTGCGACAGTTTGCTTAAGGAAACCTCTTGTTTTTAGTATTTTTTCGGAATCAGAAATAATCTTGGTCTGCTTATCATCTGGGTTTTTTCTGGTGTTTCTTCAACTAGATGCCAGCTTACTTAAATGTAGAGTCGCCAAGTGAATAATAACTTAGCCTTTAAAAAGTGTTCACTCTTTGTTCACTATCAAAGAGAGAAACTCACAGATGTCGTTCTCCCAGGGAAAATAGTTTTGTTTCTCTGTTCCCCGGCAATGGTGCCAAAAAGATGTTGTTTCAGAGTTTATACTTGAGGTTTGAAAGTATAAAGTCTAGGCATCCAAAAAAAAGAGGGTTTATGATATGAAGAAAGGAAAAACAACTCTTAAGGGAAAATGAGCTATGGTTGATTTCTGAGTTGTCTTTGTCTAGATTCCAATTTTTCATGGACACTAATGTCCTGCTCGATGGATGCCCATGAACGTTCAAGTTCAACCCAAGTGGTAACAATTTTTAATATGGTGTTAAAAAGATTCAAAGCGATACTAGTCTGATCTCTAAGACCGGGTTCGATATTGGGATGTCTCGTAACAGGTACAGTCATGAAGGAAAATAAGTTTTAAAGATTTGTTGGTTTTTAGGTTTCTGTTTCTATTTTAGATTATGTAAGAAAAATTCCTAAATTTTGAATTAATAGTATGACGAAATCAAAGGTCGTTTCCCGTATCTGAGCTAAACTAAAAATCGTGCATGAAATGAAAGAAAACATAAAGCTGTCAAATGATGCAAGGAATCAACCAAGGAAGAATCTCACTTCATGACAGAAGAAGAAAATAAACAAGAATTTTTTTAATGAAGCATAAGATATAGAAATCTAAGTAATTCACAGGTCTTGTATCTACTGATAGCCGATACAGAGGAAAAACTGTAAACGATTAGATGACTAAAATAACCAATCACCACAGTAGATGTTGTACTAAATTGCAACATAAACATTCATCAAAGATATATAAGAAATGATTTTAAATATGAAATAACAGAGGAACACATAACTCAAACTTGACAGGATCTGGAGTCTCTGATTTGCATTTATATTAATTCTGGCAAAATAAAAATTTCTTTGCTACAATCGGCCAAGGAAAAATCCCTTGGTATCACTTTAAAAATTGTATTTATACAAAGAAAATCATCAACCCTAGATGATTGGTAGTCTCCTAATCTCCTCGGTGCTAACAGTTACAAAATATAGAATTTGAACCGTTTTGCTCGGTCACTTTTTCTTTTCTAACAGTTGGACAAAAATGAGAATACATGTGTTATTTCATCATTTCTTTGAAGCACTTCCTTCGCTTGACCCAACACACTCGATGCACCTGCCAAGAAATTGTGCCAAAATTCTGGAAGGTTCTATCATATCCTTTGCATCAAACACATACAACTTTCTCTGAATTTGGGGTAGCCTGTCTTCAATCTTTACCTTTTCAAACGTTGTCGACTGCAACTGTAGATTTGGATTTACTAGCCACTTATCCATTTGGGCGATGTTAAGCTGATTCAATTGTGAGATCTCGAGCTGGGCTTCATTCCATCTCTCCTTGACATGCAGTTGATGCCTCACAACATTGATCTGTCCTAATATCCTATGACAATCGCCTTCACCAATGCCCAATGTTTTTGTATCTAGCTGATCAAACGCTTCTTCACATTCTTTCTTAACTTCTCTTGCCATTTTCCTGCTTTCGGCAATATTGGTCTCCCATGTTTTTAATATGATATCTCCCCTGATTTGTTCTTCTACAGTCAGCTTTGGGATTGCTAGTACTTCCTCTCTAGCTGAAAACGCTACTGCCTTTTGGAAAGCAACACAATCTATTGTAGCCTCTTTCTCCTTGAAAGCAATGTTATCCAGCGAGTTCCTTATTTCTAGGAAGTAGTTTTGAACGGTTTCTATCTTAGAAAACATGTTTTGTTGTTCTTCTTGTAGTTTCTCATGCACCTCTAGTGCTTGGGCTTGAAATGCCTTTATATTCACAACTTTCCCTTCAATAGACTTCAACCCAGCTTGTAGTTGTCTCACTAATTCCTCCTGACGAATAACATGTACTTGACTTATTTTCATTTGCTTGTTTGCTTCATCTAAACTAGATTTCAACAATTGCATTTCCTGTTTGTCAGCAGTCCTGGCATTTTCAACTCTTTGATTTACCTCCTCTCGAATATTATTTTCTGTGTGCCTTATTTGGTCCTGCAACTGAGCTATCATTGGATTTTTCTGCTTCAGCCTTGTTTTCAGAGAGTCAATTGAGAATAAATTGGCAGTTGTCGAAGCTCCCATAGAGCCTTCTACTTCTGTGGAGAAGTCTTCCTCTTATAGGTTTTTCCCATCTACGAGCACTCTGTGTTTCTTCACCATTGTGCCTTCTTTTAGATGCATTTCCTGTTTTAATATTGCCTTCTTCTTCTTACTGAAAAAGTAGTCAGAGGGGGGTATCTATTCTCTAGAGATAGGAGTAAGGTCACTTGCATACATGACTTGTAGATGGGGGATCCCAAAAGTTGACTGTATAGGAGTTAATGATGCAATAAGAATGCCCAATTCGGAAGATTGAGTTTCTCTTGCTGTTTTGGGGATATCAACAGAAATAATTGATGATGAAGGTGGAATCGTTTGAATCGACTTTGAAGGAGTCTCAGATTTGGAAATTGTTTTAGACCCTGGATTCTTTGATTGTGAAGCTTCTGATTTTTGTGAAGACAATTCTGTCTTCTTTGGATTTTCTTCTGCAGTCTCTTTATCATGAGCCTCTGATTTGAAACCTAGGGGAATACTTCCTTGAGTTGGAGGAGGGGTTGTTGATTCTCCTTGTAGTATTTTTGGCAAACCACTTTGCATGTGCTTATGGAAAGTAAGAAAGTCGTTCTGTAGGTCAGGTGATAATGCCTGAACTCTGTCTAATGTTTCCTCATAGGTTTTGGCTCCCTTGAGCATGTCGTCGTAGCGAGAAGCTTCATGTTCATACATCTTTATATTGCAATGAATAAGATGATTTCCTACAATTTGATAAGGGTCATGTTTTTTGAGTTCAAAATCTACCAATTTGATGTCTTCCAGTGCTGCATCTTCAACCTTGGAATGACCAAAGTTAAGCAGTGAACACTTCCCAATATGTATAGGAAAAAGTGGCCAGAACTTCTTCTGGGTTGCTTTCAATTCTGTGTCGATGCCACCTGTTATTATTTGGTAGGCCACCTCCCTACACACCAGTCTGTCAGGAAGGAATTTCGGAAGTGAGTGAGGAGGAATCAAGCACCTGAAAACCCTAACATAGGAGAAACCTTCTTCAATAAACCTATCTACAATTGCCTTGATGATTCCCATGATTGAATCTGAAATACGAGGGGGTGCATAACCATACAAAATTTGGTGCAAAGGTATCACCACGTAGTAACAGATTTCGTAAAAGAAGTCTTTAAAATTCCCCTCCCATAGTTTAGAATGATATACATGAATGGGCTCTGTACAAGCTGGGTTCCAACTCCAATTCATCAAGGGGAAAGGAGTCATGTAACAGATAACATCCATAATATATGCTGACATGTAAAAATATGCAGGTCGACCCTTTGATTTCATTGTTTGGTACTCTACAATATCCTTGGTTAGATTATCTGATAAAAGTTTACCCCAGTTGAAACTGTACCCCTCGGCTACTTCGTGTATAAGTGGCACCCATTCTGCAGGGAAATGGGTAGGATTTTCTTCCCGAAAAGTCTACATAGAATCAAAGCTATATAAACCATGTATTCATTTAACGGGGTTGTGGCATAACTGCCGTGGGTATCATCTCTAAATCTCACTGGAATTCCCCACCATTCTTTGATTATACCTGGATATGTTTGATCGAATTCTATACGTTCCTTTGTTTGAAATTCCACTACGAATTCGACATTATAAATGTATTTAGAAGTTGGGGGCAGTTTATACATTACTTGGATGTTCTCGGGTCTGAACGAGCTGACGATGACCTGCTGACTGTTTAAAATGCTCCTTGTCTCAATGTCGGTTTTCTCTAAATCCCAACTTATCATGTCATTGTATGGAATGAGTCTCGACCGTGTGGCTATTTTGTGCAACTCAGACTTGGCTATGTCTCTAAGTTTATTTTCAGTCCTTTCATTCCCAAAATCGTTGGGGCAATTCCTAATCTCATATTCTAAAGTTTCAAAAATCTGCCTCCAAGATTTGACTGAATCCACAGCATGTGGCATAGTGTCGGATATAACATCTCCATCCAGATTTGAGCTTTCACCTGCCTCCTCACTCTTCTTAGGCGCTTTTCTGGGTTCCATGTAGTTTGTGCTGAAATGAAAACCTGTTGCAGAGAAGAAATGTGTGAGTTCTTCTGAGTGTATCTCACTCCTAGTTTGAAAGTAAGAATGAAATTCAAAATAACAAACCTTTATTAACCTTTAACCCGTCTTAAATTTAGCGTACCAATACAGGCGATAAAAATTAAATGATTTAATGGGGATGGTACGCCTGGAGATACACACTTTATGTCAAAAAATATCTTCATTAATCCATTATAGATACTGCCACATATTGGCGATTCAAAACTGGGATTTCGAAACGCATGTCATCGAAAAATACGAATAGCGAAACATGAAAAGTTACTTAAGACTCTTAATGCTTGTTTTAAAAATAAGTTAATCACATTCAAGTGCTTAATTTTTTCAGGATTTCGTGTTTCGAAGATTCGAGTATCACGTCCCCAAGAGGCACGACACAAGTAAATCCCAAATAACGAAACCATGATGGGATTTATTTAGGCATTAATCACTTGTTTTAACCCTTTAATTAATCGTGATTAGGGGTTAGCCTTTACTTTTCGTGGACTGGAGTATCGGGACTCCGACGAATCTTTAACGCAAGAAATCTTGAATCGCGAAATTACGATGGGATTTATTATCATTAAACCTTCTTACTTCTTAATAAACATAACATTATATTTTAAGAACTCTGTGACTTCGGGAATCGAGGTTTAGGGAGACTCAAGGTCGACTCTTTGATTTCCCGAATTGCGACTGATTAATGATCTGTTAAGTATGTTTTAAATATTAATTAATCATGATTAAAAGGTATTTCGTGAAAAGCGTATCGAGACATTTGAAACGCTACTTAATTTGAGATGGCCAAGAAAGAACACGTGAAAGGCTTAGAAGGTTGTTAATGTTTTTGATTATTACTTTAAAATATGTTCAATTACTTTTAAAATATCACTTTTTCGAGACTTCAGTACCGGGACTTTGGGGTTGTCATTAAAAATACTTTGTGAATGGCCGAACCCCGAAACCCAAAAATCATGAAAGACCTTTTGACCCCTTTTTAGAACTAAGGGCGGCTTCATAACCAGAGAAAAAGGAGATTTTGATTTAGAGAAGAAAAATAAACTTTGTTTCAATGGATAGTTTCACGCAAATCCTTCAGCGGCTACAAACAGATAATGCGTCTTCTTCGAGCAGAGGCGTCGCCCCCTTCAAGGTACAAATAAACTTCGATATTCCTGTATTTGAAGGTTATATAGATGCAGATGGTGTAGACAAGTGGTTGAATCTACTAGAAGGGTATTTTTCTGTCCATAACTTTTTGAATAGAGAAAATATTACTTTTGCGCTCCTCAAAGTCGTTCCCCATGTCAAATATTGGTGGGAAAATTTATGTGAGCAAAAGGAAACAGAGGAACCCTCGTTATTTACAGTCACAACCACCTGGGAATCCTTCAGGGATGTTATTAAGGAACAATAATACCCTGTTGGAAGTTATGACGACTTGTATACCAAATGGACCACACTGTGGCAAGAAAGAGACCAAGCAGTGCCAGAGTTCACAAATATCTTCCATACCTTGCGCACCAAGCTGGGTATCAAAGATTCAGAGCGACATCTGGTGCTCAAGTATCGTCGTGATCTACATAGATACATCCAGACTGAAATGGAATTTCTGTACATCTCGTCCTTGGGCGTGGCCTACCGATATGCCATCAAAATCGAGGAGAAGCTCAAACAAAACACATGAAAATTTGGGCCCAGGAACCCCTCACAAAAAAATCCAGGAAAGGGCGGTTGCAACCCATAGAAAAAAGGATAGAGCAAAGATGGACAGTATCAGGACAACCAGTCCAAGCTGCAAGCAAAGAAGGACACCAGAAAGACAAAGAAAGATACCGGGAAGTGGTGCGACTTCCATAAGATCCCTTGGCATAATACTGTTGACTACCGCTCAAAGAAGTCATTGGTGGCCGAAGTGAAAGCCTTTGAATCAGATGCGAGTTCTGACTCTGAGTCAAAACCAGAAAGGGGAAGACAAATCATTGACACGGAACCAAGTGCCATTGTTGCTACCACCAAGCTCTAGTCCGATGAACCAGACGAGCTAGAAGAAGGAGAGCGCCTCTTCCATTCAAAGATGTGGGTAAAAGGTACCCCACTGCACTTCATCATTGATAGAGGTAGCCAGAATAACCTCATCTCAGCAGAGGTTGTCAAGTAGCTGGCCCTGTCGACAACGTCACACCCAAAACCCTACACCATTGGATGGCTTTGCCAAGGAAGCGATCTCCGCGTCAACCAACATTGTCGACTATCATATGACATCAAGCCCTTAAAAGACGAGGTATTGTGTGATGTTGCTCCTCTCGAATTTTGTGATGTTCTTTTGGGCCAACCTTATTTATGGAAATGTCATATTGTATATGAGTCTAGGCCTCGTAGTGTTATTATTACTTTGAACAAGAAATTGTATAGGATACCCGAGGCAGTCCCACCTAGTGCTATTTCCTTGATCTCTGCCAAGCAATGCAGGAAGGTCATCGCTTAGACGAGGAAGTTTGTCTTTTTTTTGATTCGCTCTCGGGATGAGCGAAAGATAACAACCACATCCAGGGTCTTTGTGGCCGACCTCTCCACATAGGAGAAGCAAGTAAATAAGGTCGTCAAAGAATACTCGGATATCTTCTCCTCACCTATCGGGGTACCTCTGCACTATCAGGTCAAGCACCCCATCGATCTAACCCCCGACGCACTACTACCCAATGGGCTAGGCTATTGTCCTCTCTATGTTAGAGAAAGAGGAGATCAAGTGACATATCCAAGAATTTCTCCACAAGGGGAACATCCGTCCTATATCATCACCTTGTGGGAGCCCAATCGTGCTGGTACAAAAGAAAGATGGAACCTGATGACTCTACATTGATTACTAGGCCCTTAATAAAATCATAGTCAGAAACTAGTACCCAATTCCACGAATCAACGACCTCCTTGATCAACTCATAGGGGCCAAATACTTCAGTAATATTGATCTGAAGTCTAGCTACCAGCAGGTCTTGATAGAATAAACAGAGGTATGGAAGACCGCCTTCAAGTCAAAGGAAGGCCTTTTTGAGTGGTTGGTCATGACCTTTGGTTTGACAAATGATCCAACCACTTCATGAGAATGATATCCTGTGACCATTCACCAATACTTTTGTAGTGGTGTATCTGGATGACATTCTCATTTACAACAAGTCTTGGGAAAAACACTTGCAACATATTCAACAGGTTCTACACACCCCGTGACAGAACAAGCTATACGCCAACTTGGAAAAATGCTCCTTCGACATGGACAGGGTCCATTACCTGGGAAAAATTGTTGATCAACATGGCGTACATGTGGATCCAACCAAGATCCAAGTCATCCGTGACTGACCATCCCAAACCACACTCATTGAGCTTCAAAGCTTCTTGGGCCTTGCCAATTTCTACCGGAGGTTCGTGTTGGGGTTATCCCATATTGCATGGGCCCTCAGCCAAATAACCAGAGGTGGTGGTAAGGAAAAATTTGTGTGGGGCCGATCCCAACAACAAGCGTTTGATGATTTGAAGAAGTGCTTGTGCTCAACCTTAGTACTTTCTCTACCAGACCTACAACAAACCTTTGAGATCGAAACAAATGCTTTAAACAATGTTGCGGGTGTCGTTCTCACTTAGCATGACCACCCTGTGGCCTATCATAGTGAGACACTATCATATTTTTTCCATAAGTACCCTACTTACAACAAAGAAATATACTCAATTGTGCAAGCCTACCGCTAGTGGAGACATTACATTCTTGGGAAGGAGACAATCATCCACACTGATCATAAGCCACTGCAGTTCATGTAGACACAAGAAAAATTACAGAATGACCACCATCAAAAGTGGTCCACATACTTACAACAATTCCACCTCAACATCAATTATAAAACAAGAAGCACCAACTGCATCATTGATTGCATCAATAGACCGCCAATCGCGACACTCATGACAGTGCTAGACTCTTGTGACCATGAGACCTCTGGATGGCCCCAAATATATGAGACAGACCCAGACTTCGCCACCACCTACCAACAGTTGTAGTCCTCAGATATATCTTTCCAACGGGATATCGTACACCTAAAACATAGATTGTATGCAAAATTTATGACCCCATTGACTTACCCAAACGAGGCCCACATGAATTTTCACTTCATCTCCTAGGGTTAGGTTTTTGGATGTCTAGTTTTTTTGACACTCCAGTTTATTGTAAAAAGGCCTTCAGAGCCTCATTGTAATCATCTTCTTCCAAATGAGCACATCCGTCACATCTCTTCTCAAAGATAAGCCGCCACCATTCCAACAAGCTTGTTTTCCGCTGCTTTTTTACAGTTTCATCTTATTTCCTTATTGAATAGAAAACCAGTTTTATTGTATCTCTATTATTCTGTGTTAAGCATCTATTAATAATCTGTAGTAATTTCGTTATGCTCATAAAATCTAGATCAATGTGTATGTGGGTGATTATGCAGGTGTACTAAAAGAGACAGAGAAGGATTTGTACAAAATGGCCTTACATGGTCATTACACAGACAAGAAATATTGTTGTTTCTATTATCTAATTTTAGGGTTAGTAGTTAGCAAGCTAATCTTTGGAAGTCATTAATCATCTACCAACTTGGTGATAGGAGGAAAGGCTTCACAATGTCTAAATAATTCCATTCATGGGCATATTTATCATGGCCATCATATTACATTTAGGAGATGATTTTGTAAGTTCATGGTGTCTGACATCAATGAAGAGTTTAATTAAAAAACATCTTCTATGTCAACTATCGATAACAAGTAGCTTTCTACTTCTCAAACATCATCTTCATGCTATGCAAAATGCCAAAGAATTTTTTTCCCTTTTGAGGATGAGAATAAACGATGACCATGCTCCTCATTGAAAGGAATGATGTTTCTAGATAATATTCTACTTGGAAGGGTAATAATAAATGGAGTATTGATTCATCCTTATGGGGCTAGAAGTATCATGACGTCCTTTGCCACTGACATTGTTGGTAATAAATGCTAGTTATATTATTCCAAAAGTCAATAAAGATTTACATAATAACAACACATACAATATGCTCCTTGGAATATTACGTAGCTAGCCTCAATCAAAACCTTGTGCTTTGGATTAAAATTGTTTGTCCATCATCAACTAATATTTCAACTTATGACATCTACAATATATCAATATAGTAGGAAAAATAAATAATTTTAGGGATTATAACATACCAAAGACAATCAATTCTACATCCAAGAGACCACACATTTGATGCGATTGTTAGAATACTTCTATAGGATGAGAGAAGTCAACTCTATAGAGAATAATTTTCATATTGACTTAGATATTACTAGCTCATTTTTCTAATTAATAATATAGAAAATTTGATAGAAAACCAAGTCTACCAACATGTGACACTGAAGTTAGATTCCAAAACAAGTGGTATCCATCAAAGCAACCAAGATGTAGCATCATGTGTTTCTGAATTGAGAATATCTTTTATAAAACTAGGTATAAAATAGTTGGGAAACATTTCTTGGCATGCACATTGATGAAAATTGAAAAGGAAATTTTCTAGTCCCCAAAATAAATTATTCTTGGTTAATGGAAACATATTTACCCACAACAAAAAAATAGAGAAAATAAGAGAAACAAAAAACAAGGAAGATATATGGGGGGATAAGAAATCTAGAACCTTCATAGATAACAAAATTTCTAACTCGCAATATTAGTTTTCATATGTTGTTATGAATCAACTTTCTCCATATCATAAACTTGCGAATGTATTTTGTACAGATGTACCCGTTTAAAAAATTACACTATTTTTCTATCTAAAAGGCAACGTCGATATCTAATATCTATCCCCAAAAGGTTGATAAATCTACATAAAAAAATGAGTTGTGAAAGAATTAAAAAACATATTTCCCCCTCTCAAATTAAGAAATCTAGAACCCTGACAGATAACAAACTTTGCAACTCATAATCTTAGTTTTCTTATGGTACTATGAATAAAAAATGTATAAATAATATGTGTCATTTCCCCATATCTTAAACTTTTGAATACCATGTTTCATATAGATGTACATGTTTCAAAAGCTATATCATTTTGATATTCCAGACAACATTGGTATCTGCTATCAATTCTGAGAAGGTTGCTAAATCTACATTAGAAAATAAGTTGTGAAAGAATTAATTGTCATATTCTCCGCTCTCAAAATTCTAATACCCAGGCAAGAGTCTAAAACAATCCAATTATGATAGTTCATGCTCAGTGACAGATGTATTGATGATGTAGATGCCAAACATGAAGATAAAACCCAGACAAAAGAGTATACAAATTGACAAGTGTATATATTCAATTCAAGGGCAATTTGGAAAGGCATAACAAGAAAACATCCTATCCAGGAAATGCCAATGTTAGAGGCATTGCAGTTGCAATTAAGAAATTTATAATTCGATAAAGAGATCAATTTAGTTGTGACACTTTATGTTTAACTTGATATTGGGGCATAATAAAACACTTTACGAATAGGATTGAGTCCAAGATATTGAGGGAAAAATGAAGGATAAGAATATCTCTCACAGGTCGAAGGAAACAATTCAGTGGGGAGAAAGATAATGAAACAACAAGAACATACTTGAAAACAATAGGGTCTGTTAAAAAACTCATCTTCTTGAGAACCATGGTAAAATTATCTACTTTGTCTCATAAGGGTTTATTATATAAAATACAACATTTAATTTGTTTTATTCATAAACTTGGAGGCCAAGTTTCGCAAGCATGGAACATTTTTTATGTGTCTATCCTATTAACGTCACATGAAATTCAACATAAATGACACATGCCATCTAATCTCATAGTAAGATACATATTTTAACATTCCTGCAACCACTAGTTTATCTCCACTACAATTATAGAAGGATTAGAAAAGAAAGAAAACCAATGCTTATGACAACTTTGAGAGTAATTGTACTAATTAACAAAAAAGGTGTTAGTGAATGAAGTAGAGAACAATGATGGACATAATAGATTGAATGAAGTCAATGACAACAACAATAGATATAGACAAGACTAGATAATACATAGACAAAAAATAGAATATTCCCAAATGGATATGTCTTGAGTATATCCAAAGATACGTTTTTAAAAAGTAACAGTTAGGATTCAATCTGACAAAAATATTGTGCAGTCTTATCAATACAATTTCTAGTACATCCATATAGCATCTTTAAGATAGTTCAAAATAAGACTAAGATCTGACATGTCCAAAATACAAAACAATTCAAATAGTCTTAGTTTCGTGCTAACAAAAAAGGTAGACTTAAACCACATTAGAACATAATAAGATTAAAATCTTAAGTGTAGGCTTGCTATGAGTCTATTTGAGTGCTTGAGTACATCCATAGAGGTAGTAGAGGATACCTGAACATGGAAAATCACAAATATGTAAAAAAGCTGATTTGATTTATCAAGTCATATGCAATGTGGCATTAATATATTCACTATCACTGTTACTTTCAAGTTCTCAAAAACATTATCCAAGATTCTAAATGTTGCAAAGGAATATTGTCAACTATGTTGCTAACTTTCAGAGATGGCCCTCAACCATGAGAAGCCATGAACAAAACAAAAAGTCTCATCAATTTGCATCACTTTCCTGGACTTGTCTGAGGTTGTTGATTTTTTATTTGTTGATTTCTTCTTTACAAGAGACAATAAGAGAACATGTCAAAAGAAGGAGAAATAAAATAAGTTAGAACGGTTTTCCATATTAATGATCAATAAACAAAATCAATAATTCAAATTTTCTTTAGCATAAGCAAATCTCTCTAATTTACCTCTTTATTCATCCTATTTGCAATACCATATTGTCTTCATTTAGTGTAAATTTGTTGTTGACTTGGAGGTCACGTAGCATATAAACAATGTTTGGTTTTTCCTGAAGATATATTTCATATGGCATTTGTATCGGTCTAGGAAGTAGATTGTGCAGTATAGGTTCTCTAATGTTGCAATGTACAACAATGTTGTTAATGGTTATGATAATAACATTTATGGAATGTCTATAAAGAAAATGGCATTTTTGGTTTCATTTTACACAATCGATTATTGTATCTTGTATTAGTGAAGATGCACTGGCTGGAGAATTGCAAATGGTACATACAGGTTCAAAGGAGTTGAATACACATTTGTTATTATTAGTGTACCTTCAACCTGTTTATATAATATTATAATTAATATATAAAACAACATAATACATATGTTTTTAAAATGTCCTATGGATGAAGTTTCTAAGTGCAGCTATATATCTATATACTTACAACATTTGTTGAGCTAGCTATTTTCTTCAAACATTGTACGACTTCTCTTCTGGGCACTATTATAAATGTTGATTGCGTTGTGCAGAATATATTTTCTTTTACATATTTTCTCTTTGTTATGTTCTTGAACAAAATTACATGAAATTCTCCCTTTTGTAGTTGTTGTTCCAACGATGTAAAAAAATGTGCATATGTTTCTAACAATTGAAGTTGTAACATGAAACATTATGCTAACTATGTAATATGTTTGAAGAGATATAAATATTTAAAAGTAAAATCATTGAATATGAAAGTTGTATCGTTGCGTTGTCATTTTCTGAATATGAAAGGAAAAAACTATTTATTGGTAAGAGTTTATGTCTAATAGAAACTCTTTTCTATCCTTCCATATCCCACGATGTAAGGTCCTAATATATTCCCATAATATAATAGAAGGCCCTAGTTGAAGGTGCCCATCTTACTAGCATTTTGTATATGACCAACTTGTTGATGCTACAGTAGTTGCGAGAGGTATTAACCTCCACGTGTAACCTCTGACTAGATTAAAATGTTCTAGAAGCTAGAGAAACCCTAAACAGACATGTAGAAACCCTAGAAGTCATGTCAGCTCAATAAAAGGATCAATATTTAAGTATTAGCCTCTAAAAGAAGAAGTCAACCTAGACAGGTGACAAAGAGCACTATAAATAGAGGGTGCTTGAGCTCATTTGGTCATTTCACTCACTCACAACTCACACAAGTCAAGTGGTGCGCAGGTTTGGAGAAGGAGTGCATCTGCAATTACTACAGCTGGGTTTTTGGTCTTGGTTTCTGGTTTGTGGACTCTTTGTTTGGTGCACTATTATCGGAGAGAGAGAGAGATACATTATCTCTTGGCTATCTATTCAGTCTGGTACTGCTTCCAGAATTATTCCATCTATCAAGGTTAACGTGCTCAGGGGTGGTTTTATGCCTATGGTTGGGTGATAATATTGAGATATTGTCTATGGTAAAACAAGCACATTGAATATTTTAACGGGTAGTGTGACAATTCTTTGTTAAGTTTGTTGTGGCACCAGTTACAGCTGAAACTAGGTTTTCTGATTGTGTTGCCGCAACAAACCCTAATCCAACTCTTTGGGAACCTTAATTGAAGTGTTGGACCTAATTTTTGGATATTCTAGTGCACCTTAGCCTAGCACACCTGTTGGTACTCTTAGCAAGAAAAAATGTTAAGTTTGAGTTTTTGGTCAAAGTCAAAGGTTGGTTGGTCAAAGTCAAAGGTTGATTTTTCAAAGTCAACATCAAAGGTTGATTGGTCAAATTCAAAGTCAAATTCAAAGGTTGACTAGTCCAATTTAAAGGTTGACTTTTGGTCAAAATTGATTTTGTGGTCAAAGTTGTAATTTCAGGGTTTCTAGCTTGTTCTAATCATTGAACCTTTTTGATTCAGTTTCTAACCTCCTCTTGTCAAGATGGTGTGTAGTTTCAGATTAGAAGACAAGTGGAACGATGCTGCAAATTTCAAAGGTATGCACTTGTATATGCTTTTTCATGTTATATCATCCAACAAAAGTATGAGTGTATTTTGCAGGGGATGTACAAGAGACCTTGTCCAAGCAATGATCTTGGATTCAATACATTTAGAGGAACAAGCAGTTGAGGTTCCAGGTTTAATTGATCAATTTGCACATACCAAGATTGATAGTTTCTACATTACAAATTGCGAAAGCAGTCTTTGAAAGGTTCTATTATTGCTAGATGTAATGAATAATTGATAACATGCGAATACTATTGATATATATGCTTATTGTACTTGTTTGCAAAATAAACTAACATCTCCTCTAGGAGATATTTCTTGTTCCCAGGCAGGTCACCTTGGAAATTCTATGATCCTTGTTACTGTAGATATGTTCCTATATAAATGTTATTGGAAATACTTTTTCTCTTGTTGTTCTTGTTCCGGGCAGGTCACAGGTGATACCTCTGAGAAGGAGCTAGAGTAACAGTTGAAAACATGGATCAAATGACTCCATCAAGTGGCGAGGCATGTGATCTCATCAAGTACCAATTATAAAGGATGTGTGGAAAGCAAGATAAGTTTTAGACATTCGTTCACTTAGATGTGTGTGGACTAATGTCAACCTCCTCACTAAGTGAGAGAGTACACCTCAGATGACTTCAAGACATTCTACATAAAGGTCGAGATTAGGAGAGAGATCACTACTCCCTACAATCCTCAGCAGAATGGTATAGCATAATGAAAGAACCGATCCATTGAATAATCTATCAAGGCAATGATGAATGAACATAATCTATCCATGTTCTATGGGGAGAAGCAACTATGACAACGATATATGTTCATAATAAAAGTCCTTGTCATATATTGAAGAACATGACTCCAGAAGAAGCTTTCTCCGGAAACAAGCCAAGTGTTTAACACTTAAGGATCTTTGGCTTTCAGTCAAGAAGAAATAATGGAAGGAAGCTATGATGGAAGAATATCAATCCATCATGATGCATGGGAAATTATACCTAGACCTGAAGTAAGGTATATAAAGTATCGATAAATACAAGGCGAGATTCATGGCTAGAAGGGTTCTTCCAGTAGGAGGGAGAATACTGTGATAAGATGTGTTGCCAAATGTACCTATATGTCTCTTGCAACATTCATGGGTTGGAGTTTACATTAGATGGATGTAAAGACTGCTTTTCTCAATGGAGTAATTGAGGAAGAAGTATACATAGAGCAACCTCAAGGTTTTGGGGTACACCCGAGAGAAACCCATGTATAAAGAAGGCCTTGTATGGACTCAAGCAAGCTCTAAGAGATTGGTGCAGAGCCTCTCATTTTTCAGTGTAAGAGGGAGTTAGCCTCTGAATTCGATATGAAGGATCTTGGTCTCATGAATTGTTATTTGGGACTAGAAGTACAATAGAAACATGGTGAAATCTTCGTGTGGCAACATAAGTATGTTGTAAAGATTCTTCAGAAGTTTGCGATGATGGATTACAAATCCATGGAAACTCCCATCATAATGGATTTGAGGAAGTTGAGATATTTTGATTCTGATACAATAGACTTGTCCCTGTACCGATAGTTGATTGGCTACTTGATGTATTTGGTGAATACTAGGTCAGACATTTGCTTTGTTGTGAACATGTTGAGCTAGTTCTAGGTGGAACCTAGAATAGAGCATTGGATAGCTGCAAAACATATCTTGAGATATCTTCATGGGACGATAACTTATGGTTTGAGATATGTCTGAAGTAGTGATGTACAACTGCATGGATTTACTGATTCGGATTGGGCAGGGAGTGCAAATGACATAAATAGTACTTCTGGTATGTGTTTCATTATGGGATCTGTTATGATATCATGGGCTAGTAGGAAAAATAAGTATGTTGCACTCAACACTATAGAAGTAGAGTATATTGCATCTTGTGATGCTTGCACAGAAGTAGTGTGGCTTTGTAAGCTCGTTTCTGGACTATTTGATTAGGTGTTAGATTCGATCATAATATATTGTGATAACCAGAGTTGTGTGAATATCTTAGAGAATCTGGTGTTCCATGACAGGTTGAAGCACATTGAGATCAATTACTATAGTCCAGAGGGGAGAAGTGGTTCTCTAGTATATCTTCACTGATGAGAAAACTACATATATTTTGATGAAGCCTTTATCCAAGATAAAGTTTGCATACTTGAGGTACAAGTTGGGGCTCGTGGAGATTGCTCCCTTAGTTGAAAGGGAGGAGATGACTTCCTTGGTTGGTAGGGAGCACTGATATGTGGCATCATTGACTGTCAGTGAGTTGTGGATCTGTATCATGTTAGTACAACTTAGAGATGATGCTTGCATCATGATAGATATGATCATGCTAGTACAACTCAGATATGATACAGATGGTTGGAGTTGTTGATACAGTGGCCTGAGGAGCATCATGCTATTACATATTAGAGGTGGACATACAAATTAGAGATGATGCTTGCATCATGTTAGCTATGTTCATACTAGTACAACTTAGAGACGAAATTGGTGAGTCGCATCATGATAGATATGGCCATGCGAGTACAACTTAGATATGATGTATTGACATCATGATATATATATCATGATAGTATGGCTTAGAGATGACCATACAACTTAGAGATGATGCAGGGGGCTTGTGTCATGCTATATATGATTATGCTAGTATGGCTTAGAGATGATCATACAACTTAGAGATGACATAATGAGGCATTGATCTACATCATGCGAGTACAAATTAGAGGTGGCATACAACTTAGATATGATGCATTGGCATCATGCTAGTTATGTCATGCTAGTAAAAAT